>JAMKCH010012617.1:0-38107 GCA_023653785.1 Ophioderma brevispina
ACCCAATGACATGTTTCACAAGTTTGTAGGACAAAGTTGTAGAAGGGACTACAAAATCCTACATTTTGAAATTCCATATGGAATATTCAAAGTAGTTTTGAAATAGAAAAATGACACACGCTTTATTGTTTTCAGCATAAACCTCATTTTCTGTTTTGTAGCATAATAATCACATCATTTTAATGAGGACTCATCTGGGTGTACAACATTTTGACCTTCAATTGTCCCAATAGTGACCTTTAACCATGCTAGGCATATATGGCGGTCGGTAAGTATGTATATCATGTTTCTAAAATGAAAAAAAATCGGCGTCAGCGTTTGAAATTCTCAGACTGGAATAATACCGAAAAGGCATGGTGGGCAAACAAGGGAGCGGCCCCGTAGCGATTACTGTTTACTTTTCTGTGTTTGCGGAGCACCGATAGTACCCGACAAAAAAAATGTTCAATTTTTCTCGCGAGGTTCATAGGTCAGACCCAATTACGATACATATTTAAACAAAACATCGTAACGGACCTCTCTAATGCAACAAATTATCATAGAACCCCTTCGTTTCCGGAGTATGTTTGAGTTTAGTTCATTTACATGCATTCGCTCATGACGGATTGATAACGTTAAATCTCTCGCGCCAGGACTAATTAGACTAATATCTTTCACAGACTGTGGCAAAGACTACACACTTTCCGGGACCGCCGTTACGAGGCATATATCCTTGGCGGGCAATCTCAGCTATAACAAGCTTTATGATTGTTTTGCGCAGTTTGATCTCTAATGACCCATGTGACGTGGACCCTGTGATACAAATGTCCAAGCCAGGAAGGACATTGCTGCATCTTTTCTATGTATACATCAAAAACCTTACACGACCAAGAAAAATATTAAGGTATTCCCAAATATTAAATTGAAAAACCTAGTTATTCCACTATAATTTTATTTAGGTAAGCATAAGTAAGCAGGTTAGGTTACATAAACAAACATGTACAAAATTATGGAAAATCAGTGATTGTGGTAGTGCACACAAAATACACCACAATCTGGCACCCCTTTCAAATACTGCTTTGTAGACATGATTATATAACCACACACAAAACTACAATACCCAAAGAAAATTTCAAAGATTTCAAGTGATTTCCTTGGCCTTTAAGACACGTTTCAAGAATACTTTCCTTTTACTATGTTACTTAAATTTGACCTCCTGTTATTTCAATGTCTAATCACATGGCCTAGCACTCACGGATGGTTCAGTTTTCTGAATTTGTCTGGGCAAGCAGAAGCTATTTTTATTTTGTCACATAATGCAATCTCTCGAATATTCCCATAGGCTTGTTCTTTTGAAGCATAGAGGTAATTGAATGTTGTGACACAGCTTAATTACCATGCAGCGGTATAATTGATCATACTTAGCTTTTGCTAAATGACCCAGAACGTTAATGTAGTTAAACTTCAACCATTCCAAATGAACACCACACTTCAGCAGTCACATAAACAACCTCCATAAAAATGCTCTACTAGCTATAGCCTAGAAGATCCCAATGCTTTGCAAAGGTCATACTTTTGAAGAAA
This sequence comes from Ophioderma brevispina, assembly GCA_023653785.1. NCBI lineage: Eukaryota > Metazoa > Echinodermata > Ophiuroidea > Amphilepidida > Ophiodermatidae > Ophioderma > Ophioderma brevispina. Next base: position 1,564 of record JAMKCH010012617.1, read on the forward strand.
ATCATTGAAAACATTTACATTACATTTATTTGCCAGTGGCTCAGATCACACGACTCTACTCTTTTAACAAGTTCTGCGTTGGCCATCACGGAAGTATTTTGATGGCGATGTATCGGTGATTTACTTAATCTCTTAAACAGAAAGATTGAGTTGAGGGAAAGATACAAAATTAAGATTACGAATTCAGTCTTATAGATTGCAATTCAATCCAAATTCAATTTAAATTTTCAATCGGATTTCAAATCTTTCCCTCATCCCAATCATTTAGATTAATTTTCAATCTTTGCTTTTAAGAGAGTACTGCAACATACAACTCGTCGCCCACATCACATACCGTCTTATCTGACGAAATGCCGTTTTCGAGAAAATCGCCATTGAAATTCTAACGGGAGATTTTATGTTCGTACAATGGAATTAAACATTACAATTTACTTTTTAATTTTGCATTATGAAGAAAATATTTTGAGGTTTAAGTTTGAACCTTGCTGAGTTTTGAAAGTGCAATTGTATTCCTGATATAAAACTACTAAGTCATAAGTTTGTATGTGAAATGCAAAAAAAGTTGTATTTTCACATACTACGCTAATTTCACCATTATATTTCAATGTGTTCAGTTAGATCTCTATGTGAAACATGTCATGTTCACGTGCGAGGCAGATACAACGTACATAGATCTGTATGTGAAAAGCATAAACAGCTTGTTTTACAAACAGCGTTAATTATACGTCTATTGAAATTACGTGCAAATGAAACATACGACAGTATGTGAAATCGCGATATGGAGTTTTGAGCTTATTGATCAAAATTCTTAATTAATATCTCACTAATTAGGTCACTTTCAAGATTGTAACTTTGTGCATGTATAGACCATAACATTTTAAGTACATATGCAAAATATCTCAAAAAAGTCAAAAATGTCAGATAAGACAGTATGTGATGTGGGCGACGAACTGAAGTTCCTATTTTTTCAGCATTGCAGTTCTTCCTTCTGTCAATGTTTCATTTGAAAAAAAATACCTCATGGGAATTGTACAGACTCAACCTCTACTTGAAATCTACTCCTGCAAGTTTCAAATAAGTTTATCCTTTTTGCATATGGCTCACTGAAAGTGACTTCAACTACAGAACAAAAAAATAACCTTTTATTTGTTAGCCTAAAGGGGCACAAAGAAAATTTCAGAAAAAATGCACCCTCAATTTCTTTTGAAACTGAGGTTTTAGCATATTTAGAATGCTTACCAATGCATTAAATTTCACCTGAATCGAATAAGTCAAAAACACTGTTTTTATGTAATAATAAGAGGAAAGAGTTCTATATGCACCCCCTTTAAAATTGTACAGGAAACAAATTATTTTTTATTTATGGCCTTACACTAACAAATACCCTAACCCTAAGGCCAAAATAAAAAAAATAACTTGTTACTTGTATAATTTTGAAGAGGGATACATATGGAACTCTTGCCTAATAAGATGATTCAGTATTTTTTGACAATAAACTCAAGCATGCTTCTCTGTATACTGTACAAATGGTATCTTGGTATCATATGTAAGACATGTCTTGGCAATACATGTGTCTTCAACAATAGAAATAAAAGAAAATAAAACCAATGAAGACAGCATCTAAGACACATAGACATGTCTTCCAGCAAGACATGTGTCAAAATGGTTTCAAGAGATGCATCTTCCATTTAGACACAAAGTCATGTCCAAATGTCGCAAGACACAAGTTCACAAATCATGTTTTTATGCAAGACACTTTGATTTTGTAAGACGCGTCTCTTGAAGCCTTTTTGAGACATGTCTTGCTGAAAGATGTATCTTTGTGTCTTAGATGGTGTCTTCATTGGTTTTATTTTCTTTTATTCCTATTGTTGAAGATGTGTCTATCATCAAGACATGTCTTACATATGACACCAAGACACCATTTTTATAGTGTGGGACTGATGAGGACAGCAGGCTGTTCTACTTGTTGGTCCAACAAACCTTTCAAACTTTCTCAATAAATGTTCTAAAACCAATCAAGTGCAATTTAGAGCATCTGTATCATCATAAATTCCTCATCTCCCTTGAACATTGCTCTTCATCTCATATAGAGCAGGATATCATAGGGGCCTTATTTAAGGAATTTGTTTACCTCCCACTACAGAAAAGGTTTGACACCTTTGGTAGTTAGTATGGACCCTCTACATCAATGCTAGGTAGGTAGTACTCTCAAATTGTGGTATCACTTTTTCAATAGGGGCCAATTTAACTTTACACAGGGGTCAAATTTTTAAAATGCCCCAATCATGTTGAAATGTATGCCATATTGTCCATCTAATCATAAGGATTCCAAAAATGTATAGTTTGTACCACCTATGACCATTGGTTTTGGAGTTATAGGGTAAAAATGGCTAAAATGGTAAAAAAGGTCAATCTCAATTTGTATAGGGGTCAACATTAAAAGTTAATCCGATTATATTTTAAATACTTGCAAATTATTGCCTGAGGTAAGAGGATTCCCAAAAAGTATAGTTTTGATTATGTTAAATGTGTATCTACGGAGATAAGGGTCAAAGAAGGTCAATGCCAATTGGATTATGTTGCCCTGTGACCTATTTTGTCACATAACATGATAACTATACACTGCAGATGGTACAAACTATTCCTTATTTTGAGGCATTGAGCTAGATGAACAACTTATATCATTTTTCAACAAAAATGGAGCAACTTCTGATTTTGACCCCTGTACAAATAGAAATTGAAATTTTTTACCATTTTAGCCATTTTTACCCTATAGCTCCAAAACCATTGGTCATAGATGGTACAAACTATACATTTTTGGAATCCTTACGACTAGACGGACAATATGGCATATATTTCAACATGATTGGAGCATTTTAAAAGTTTGACCCCCTGTGTAAACTTAAATTGGCCCCTATTGAAAAAGTGACACCACAATTTGAGAGTTACATACCTAGCATTGATATAGAGGGTCCATACTAACTACCAACGGTGTCAAACCTTTTCTGTAGTGAGGGGTAAACGATGATGTTTGACTTGGGTCCTAGCTTCTCCACTAATAGAATATAAATATGAAGCCATCTAAAACTCATCACATGATCATTTCCAAAATTACTTTTGCACTGACTCGCAAGAACTAGTTCAAAATCTAAGCATCTGGTAGAGCTTTCAAAACCACTTGAAAAAAATTGATGGAAAATCTCAATAATGCGTCCCACACGTAGTTACCATAATTTCAATATATGGCCGATTTAAAACACCCAAATCCCCTACCTCCACTCGCTCCACTCCACTTATTGTTTTTCCAACTTGAAACGTCTCAATGGATTCCATCCACCTCATCCCCGTCGACTCGGCAAGCAGTCGGTATCCCACTTGATTGAGCGCATTTGTCATTACTCTTTATTAGCCCTACATATTTAATCAATCTCATGTGTGATCAGCAGTAGGATGGAATGTTGTTCTCTCAGGCTCTTAAGTGATGCGTAACATGGAATTATTGGCACATTTACCACTATTACATTCTGCTATGGGGAGGCAGGTGTTTAGAGTACATTCAAAACCTGGCTTAATGTGCTTATTTATACTGCATTACATTTGCATGTGTGATCTGCTACCAATGATTTCTGGGAAAAAACACCTCCTTACTGCAAGCATAATAGTTTTTGATATGGTGCCAATTTACATGAATTTTGTTGCGTTTGCTCTGCAGGGTCATATACAAGTATTTTAGCACCTTTTCACTATTCCCAGATATGAAGTTTTAGTACCTGATTTGAGAAAGATAATTTATCATTTTTATGCACTGATGAGGGTTTATGTATGTATGATTTTTGCAATTCTTTTATGTATATACATATTTCTTTTCCTTGCAAGAGATTTTGAGATACATGTCATGTTTAAGTTAAGGGACATTCAGCGATTTTGTAGGAAGGGAATTTTTGATGATTTTTGTGTATACTACCTTCAAATTGACAAATAACCCAAACGAGTAAGGTAACAATCTTTTTGTTTTGAAGCTAGCAATTTTTTGTATTAAACAAGTGCATTTCCCCATGTGTGACCTTTGACCTATGTGTGTGACCTTGGACCTCAGATTTGTTCTGTACTCAGGTCAGTGGTCATTTTGACCAGATTTGGTGGTCATAGAGCATTTCTACACAAATTGACCTCTTAATGACCTTTGACCTCTTGGGTCACTCTGAAACCCTGACGGGAACCCTGATAACAAACATTGGACTGTCCTCCCCTACCATAATGCAAAACATCAGCCCCATATGTCAAAGCATAACAAAATGCAAAGCCAGACACAGGCAGATAGGACATTTCTATGGAAATTGACCTTAAATTGACATCTAGATGAACTTTGACCTTTTGGGTCACTCTGAAATCCCAATAACAAACGTCAGACTGCCCTCCCTTACCTTCATGCCAAAAATCAGCCCCATATGTCAAAGCATAACAAAATGCTAGGCCGGACAGATGGACAGACACATCTCTTTTTTAGTAGTGAAGATGTTTCTGACAATTAAATAAACCTATGGGGAATGAAATTGACAAAATACTTATGAAAATTGAAATGAGTATTAGAATCAATTTGAATTTTCCTATGTTATTGTGTGGTCCATGTAGAACTAGGAGAATAAGAGACGAGATGAGGAGGTTATGCAACACATCAATCTGGAACAGCATGGGACTAAAACCGAACCATTTTATGATTGAATATTTTGTTTTGTTCCATATAGACAGAATTAAAAAAGAGTTTTGCATTAATCCCCTCATCAACTGTTTCTAAATTTACCATTTTTTGTACTGCATTTTGAATAAATGAAAAAAGATGACATATATGGTTGTAAAATGATAGAGTAACCATCATTTAAACATTTGGCAAAAAGCACAGCAAGAGACCAATAGTGCTGACTAAAGCACTTTTAACACCTAAACTAAGGGAACTAAAATGAATGAGGAATAACCGATATGATCCGTATTTTGAAATCGGGCAGAATTATGACCTATAGGATATGATCTGTATGGCAAAATTCTCATTTTTTACCGATTTTCTATTACCGATTAAAATAATATCAAGAGGTCCAAACAAAAGAGGAATAATAAAACACTAAAAAACCTGGAGTGCTTGACAGATGCACTGAAAAGCAGAAGGAGAGAGGTACAATGTCACAGCTGTTAAGGCAGATCATTCACAACTTGGGACCCTGCCGGAAGAAACTTGCTCTGACAAAGAGTGAGGGGAATGATGAGTGGATAGAGGCCAAGAGAATGAGAGTACTATGGATTTGCACGAGAGTGAGGAGTAAAAACATTGAGAGCAGAGCAAAGACACCGCAAGAATTTTGGAATACATGACGAGGCAAAGAAGTCACGCCACAGCATCGTGATGAGCAGGGAAATTTGGAAAAAAGCGTCACATGTTCAAGATTCGAAGACTGACAAAATGGTCCAACATTCAAATCTCTGAACAGATTCCAAACGATGGTGACGGTCTGTTAAGTGGTGCCAGCTTGTCTGCTTGTATGACTCTAATATGGGACGAACCAAGGGAAATGTACCGGTAGGGTGCAAGACGAAAAATTTTTAGGAAGCAGATGGAAAATTTCTATGGAATGAATCTCCAAGCATTTTTGCAGATGACATCTCTATGTACATTCCAGTAAGTTTACTGGTAATGTGAATCCAAGGAAGGGCCTAGGTCACTAACTTTGTCAATGGGCTGGTTGTTGAGATAAAATTGTAGGATTGGTATGGATTTGCCTAGTAGATATGACCATGGCTTTGGTTTTAGTAGCATTGGCTTGAAGGAATTGGCTGAAACCAACCTTAAAAGGACTTTGTTAATGTATCTAACGTCAAGCGTATCTTGGGTGTTGTTATTGGTTTGTACAAAGTGGTTGTCCTCTGCATATTAAACACAATTGCCCAAGCTTGAAGAAAAGGGATATGACAGAGCTAGTGAAAAGATCAAGAAAAGGATGGGCCCCAGGCCGAAGGCTTTGTGGACCCCAGAAAGAACCGGGAACCAGGGAGAAGTACAGCCAAGGACGGCCACGTACTGGAACCTGGTTATAAATACGCGAGCACAGCCGAAGACAAAGGAGACCAGGATATGCCGAAAGCAAAAAGTTTTTGAAGAAGAAGCATGTGGGGGAGGACACCTTTATCAAGCTTTTCCAGATCAAGAAAGGCAAATGCGACACACTGTGGTTGCTTTTTCGAGGGCATTGTGCCAAAGTCCAAATGGCCGTGAGAGAAATCTGTGGTTGAGGAGCTTGGGAGGAAAACCAACCATTGTCTTTCGGTTTAGCAATTATTTTCTTGAAGGTGGGAGAATGTGTTTATGAATGATTTTTTTCCAGGATTTTTGGAGAGAGTGGTTGGAAGAGAGATGGGATAGGTAGGTTATTATGGAATTCTTGTATCCGATTTGTAAACAGGAATGGTTGGGGGGCTGTCTTCCATGCAGACGGAACATTGCCAGAAGAGAGTGAAAAGAATTGAAAATGTGGGAGAGTATTGGAGAGATAGAAAGGGCTCAGTACCTTTAAGCATGACCATCAATATCAATATTCCTATCGTGATGCATCATCATGCATAACTAGAGCGACCTATCATTATGTTCTCGACTACAATGACAACTTTTGAAATTGAGGCCAAGAGTTTTTCATAAATTCATCTTGTCATAGAGACATCCTTGTCACAAGATATCAAAGTGTGATTTTTTTCAAGAAAATGAACAGATGAAAGCTTGTTTTACACTAGTTAAACTCAGATTTGATTGAGCCAGCCAGGCTCTGATGATCCACAGTTGCGTTATTCGATCATGTGACTATTATATTACATGAATAACATTTTTTAAATGAGGCTAAGTTCAACAATATTTAAAAAGGCTGATAAGACATAAAAAACAAAATCAAACATCATATGTAAAATTTGTTCCAATAAGGAAAACCTGCAGCATGTAATGAACACTTGTTTGACATCAATTCACAATTCTGTCCTTATCATAAATTTTATGATCTGCCCAGTTCTATCTATGCAGATATCCCAGGCTGGACTGTAAATGGGAGTACAATTCTGGCAAATGACTTCACCATCTGCCAACAATCTGACTCTGACATCATTATTTCAAACACTAATGAGAATTCCAACAGCACTGCTGAAATTTCAATCTCTTTCAATATGGATATTAAGGATGCTCATATGACCATAAAACAGATTATAGTCCTCTCATGACTGATCTTAAAGTGACAGCAGGATTTTATTTTTGAGGATACAAATTTCTCTCAATTTGCACTTGATAGTTGTAGAACACATAATGAGAATGTTTGAAGGTTTATTGGACAAGCAAGTAAAAAAGAAAACCAAAAACTATGTTTTGAACTTATCTGCTATCGTAATCGTCTCTAGAGAAAAGTATGGTTTGATTTCTGCCATACTAAATCATCATCTTATTAAATAAAGACGGCATATTCACTTCAGATGTGAACTTGCAAAAAAATCCGGGTTCAAAAAAATTGGGGGTGCTTCTTTCTGGAAATGTCCTCATGTCTCTTTAACTCATACACTTGATACAAAGCTGAATCATATCAGAGAACTAATCACAGAGGATAATGCTAAAAGATCGAATTGATATTTCGAAAATTGTCTATCTTGGTACTAAAACAAAAGATATAAGTTTAAAACATAGCATGTTACACTTAAATTTATCACCAAATGAGGGACTGTGCAGCGACACTAGAGATCAGTGGTGGCTCAACCAAAGTAGGGTATAGCTAGTAGCCACCCATTGAAAATATCAAAATATTTCAAATGTTAGTATAGCCATGGATCAAAGAACAGACATATGATATAGGCATTAATAAGCAACAAGCCACTGCAAAGACAACTGCTAAAAGTTGGCACTAGAGCAATAAGACCAAATTAGTTTAGTACATAATGATGAATCACCAATTACAAACAAGTTTCTCTACAATATGAGATGCTGTATTTAAAATTCTGTTCAAAGATTGTGAACATGGACTGGGCATATTCCACGTAAAAGTAGGGCCTGATCATATGATAGTACGTTAGGAGCACGATTGCTCTTGAAATATAAGAAAGTGTATTATACATATCAGCTGATATGAATGGTACTAATTTTTTGACAGAGTAACAAGGCACAAAAATATCAGTGGGACGAACAGTGGAAAGGGCAATGTTTGAATTTATGTATATCATGAATCATAGAATTTTCAACAGATGCAAATAATGAAGTGAGTGGCTAGGAATTTATGAATATGGTACAGATTAGTTGTTTTCTCTTATTCTGCCCTAATTCAAATGCCAGACACTGAATATGTGGACACACAAAATAAAAACAGAATTATGGTTACTGACTGGTACAATGTGGTTTTTATAGAAAAGCAAATCTTTTGGAAATTGGTGTATTACCAACATATATTCAGCTCATTATGGATAATATTGCTGTATCTATTCCTGAAGATCAATATATTAGTTAAAACTTATGGAGAGACAATTTATTACTTAAATTAAAGCCAGTAAGACACATTACTGAAGTCATGGTGTATTGGAGTTTATTATGCATATCATGAATCCTAAAAGTTTTGAACAACGTAAATAATAGAGGCAAGTGGGCCTTAAATTGAAAGATCATAAAAGGTTACAAGCTGTTTTTATTTGCCTACTAAAATTATATTGAAGTTCGGTAATTAAATGTTTTAGCTGAGAATACTTATGACTAGTTCGAATAGCTTTGAGGCAAAAAGGGAATTTCCAGAATATTGCAAAATGATTAGAGTACCTTAGCAGTGGCTGGGGTCCAAGTGATGCGTTCATCAAAGTAATCAAGAACTTAATAGCAGCGAATTTTCAAAATTGGTTATGATCATGCATTTATTATTCCACCCATGATAAAACATATTGCTGTATATATTTCTGCAGATCAATACGGTATATGATTTCCGTAGCATCACTATATTTTGTTTAACTTTTGGTAAGGGACAATTATCAGTTTTAACTAGAGCTTTAAGCTATACTTTTTTTAAGCTATTATCAGTTTGAAGCTATACTAGCTTTAATGTGCTCTAAGCTTTTAATTTATGACGTTTTTAAAGCTATAACTAGTATGCTGACATGATAGGGCCTCTGGTTTAACACTATGGTCCGAGGTGATCTATATTGTGTCATAGTTTGCTGAGGGGCACAGCCCCGAGCAAAATATCACTAATGTAGTCACTGGAGGGGGACCATAGTTTTTAGCCAGAACTCGAAAAAGGTCAGTACTCTATAATTTGTTTTAATATACTTCAATAATAAATTTCCAGTTAACCAATGGAAAACATTATTTGCATTTTCATTTCTAAATTGCACGTCAAGCAGGTGAAATGAATGGTACATGCAATCCACTCCACGGCAAATGCAAGACGCGCTAAAATCGCCCGATCAGCAGTAAGTTAACGCGAATTAAGCGCCGTAAATAGTACCCTCTGAGCCGTAAATAGTAGATCTGAGCCGTAAATAGTAATTCTGAAAAATGAACTATTTACGGGTGGGTGTGGCTTAGGGCTACTATTTACGGATGGCGCCGATTTCTCGCCACATAGTTGAACTATTTTTAATCACGTGATAGATTTTCAACCAATAAACAATCTTAAATTTAAGTATATAATTAGACATGTTACAGAAGTCATGGCTTACTGAAGTTTATACATACCATGAATCGCAAGAATTTTGAATGATGCAAATAATGGAGTGGCTAGAATTTTTCTTTTCTTTAAATGAGTATCATAAAAGCTAAAGTCGTTTTTGTCTGCCAAAATTATATTGTGGTATTGAATATGTGGAACAACTGTTATAAAATGAGAACATATTCTATACAGTATTATCAGGTTTCATATGAACAAAGCTACTCTGGGCAGACTTCATGGAGTGATAATTTTGTCTGTGTTCCTTCAACAAAAAAAAAAATGAATTGGTGAATGTGCATGTTTCATTAAGTATTGACAATGAAAACAAGAATGATGAATATTATGGACTAGATTAGGAGCAACATTGATTATTCATTAAAATATTATGCAGTATTGCAAGGATTAGCAACTTCAGAACGAATAAATAATGATTTATATAAAACCAAGGATATTGAGGCCATTCCGTGCTTACCTGGAGTATTTTGTTGTTCTGTAAATTATTAGTATAGTGTTGTTTCTTTGTTGCTATACTTAGTATTGTCATCTTGTTGTGATAATATGTCAAAAAAGGTCAAATATACAGACTAAAAAAGGAGGAAACATTAATCAGCAAATTGTAAGTCTGCACACCTAAGTAAACATGAATATATATACAACATAGTGTGCAGTAGGGTCACACAACACCCTTTAATTTTCCTGCCCTTGTTATCAAAGCACCCTCCAAAATTTAAGCACTTAGATCACTACCATTTCTACAATATTCTTAAAAAGCTGTGAAAATGTTAGCAATTTCATTGGCTGATGCCCGGGTTCAATTCGACAATTGAACCCAGGTAGTACGCGCTGCGTATTGACATTATTTGGAGGTTGAAGCACTTGTGTCATACTGCGTTTTTGCTACATTCGTGTGTGCCTGCCAACGTTGCATATGTTTGTTGCGTTCAATGGTATCACCTTGGTTTCAATTTGTCTAAAGAGAGTACCGGTTCCCAAAATCATGCCTTTATTCTCTAAATCTTTAGTCGGCACTATTATGACAATCAGCGCACAGAAACTTCAGCAACCTCTGACTAAACCTTTACCAAAATAAAGTTTCAAAGCACTAAACAAGTTAAGTGTGCTGACACAAGCCAATATGACATGTCATTCTAGTCTGATCAACTTGTGAAAAAAAATACTGTGACATAAGTAACAGGAGCATAAATTAAAAGCAGCCAATGTAATATTCCATCTCAAGATCGAGGCATTAGTTGTAGACAGATGTAAATAAGGAATTTGAACTTGATCCTCTTGCCACGATACCTCCCTAGATGATACCTCTCATATCAAGGGTTTACTGCCAGAAGGCCCCATCTGCAATAGCTGCCATTTGTCAGTGTGTTATTATTAAGTTTTTTTAGTTTTATACCTGCCAAATCTAACCCTGGAATCCAACCCCTGGCAGCTATTGCAGATGGAGCCTTATTGCCCTAAACCCTCGATATAGCTCTTCTGCTTAAAAGCGAAACTGGTCACAGTCCAGTGAGCAATGTTGTTCCAGGTGGAAAGAAGACACATTAGGAGCAACACCATGGCAACAAGATCAAATGCTGAAAGTCAACATACTGCTAACCAAGAAAACAGGAAATGGACAAAATAACCATTAATAATTCAGGTATATCAAAATCACTAGGGAAAGAAAACAAAATCAGCCATGACCATGAGCAGGGAAGTGAGAAGTTTATTCAAAGCAGAAGACATGCATGAGCAAAAAAGCATGCCAGATGGAAGGCATATAAAGCTCAGCCACTCATAAACGCTTTTAAGGGATAAGTAGCAATTTTTCGTGATTGTTTCTCTGAATTATTCAAATCGTCTTTGCAACCTTTTTTTTCTGAGTTAGCTTTGTAACCCCATTCTCCACAGCTGTTTGAAAGTCTAATTTATTATGACAAAACCAGAATAAAACAAAAAATATTGTCGGCGACACACTTTTGACAACTGATTTGGAATATGTAGTCCACTATCCACATTCTGTGTAAATTTTACGACATTTCATTGCGGGCAAATATGATTTTTCTTAAAAATCTACTTTTCCAAGTCTTTCTATGGATGTCATAGCAGGCCTCTGTCTGTGACTCAGCAAATTGGTGACACCACAAGGCGCCGCCATTGGACGATTTATTTGATACGCTATCTGCTGCTATCCAATGCCATCTGCCATACTGGTATGCCATCTGCCACGTGATCAGACATGGCAAACCTGGTTGCTGTGTGCCCATTGCATTATGGGGCCATTGTTATGTCCCTTAGCTGTCGAAGCTCTGGTGATATTCCCAACCGCGGAAGCTCCAAACGGAGTGTGATGAATGAACGTGAAAATTGATTTACGGGAATCGGCAGACAGTCACAGTCAATTCCCATTGATTGTTGTTCCCTGGTCATAGGCAGATCATGCTTCTACCAATCACAGTGTTAGCTGGTTTCATTGATTTGGTGCATTGAGCAGAAACACTCCTTTAGTGCTGTTCCCAACCATTAGACCAGCAAGTGCATCCCTTTGGATTTGACTTACAGCAGCTATGAAGCCATTCCCATCATAGACGGGCAATTAAAGTAGGGGACCTTCCATAGGAAACATGTGTAAAACAAAATACCCTAACAGATACTGTGTGTTGGTACTCTTAGAGATTTTAATGCATACTTATTAGCCCTAACTGCCTTTTGAGAGAGGAAGGGAAGGGGTAAAGGGGTACAAGCCAAAAAACTTGGACATACGTGGCGGGATTCGAACCCGGGGCCTCCGGCCCACCATTCCATATGACCAGGCATGGCAAGCCACGAGGGAGTCACTGGCCCGGCCAGCGATTTCGTGCCCATATGAGTGTTGGTGCGATGACGTCATCGCATCTTTTCTAAATACCCTAACAGATACTGTGTGTTGGTACTCTTAGAGATTTTAATGCATACTAATTAGTCGACATAAAAGGGCTATAACAGACACGCCAATGGTTAATATCCTAAGCTCAAAGAATTTATAGAATGAAATGAAAAATGGCAAATGAAATACCAACCAACATTAGCACATTACAACATGTTAACATAATTTGTTACCACTCTCATACACTTTTATTAACCTTTTATTTTGTGTTTTTAGTACTGTGATCATTCAAAATGGAAAGCAAGAGTAGTGCACTATGAGAAGGGCTTCATAGCTACTGTTGATTTGACTGTAAACAAAAGTTTTTTTTAAGATACTCCCATATCTTTGAAGCATCTAAGGTTTGCTGTACTTGCAGCAAGTAGACAAATCCTACAAAATGACGCACTAGTCCATTACTTCCTGCCCGTGAATTCTAATTCTATCGCGTAATCTGTTTTTACTCTATCCACTGGTTCATCGTTTAAGCATGTTGATGACGTCAATTTGCGGTGTTTGATCGGATCACTGACTACTGAAGCATTGATCAACAATTGCTTGGGGAAAAGAAGTGCTATTGCCAGCAGTAAGCTAAATTTCAGTCAACTCATTGATTACCTTAAGAAATTTGTAGGTGTTTAAATTGAGTTATTTGGTTTTTACTTTAAGTGTTTGCTGTTGTAGAAAAACCTTGATTACTTCTAACGTGTGCTATGACCGTACCCGTGAATCACAACTGTCCCGTAATTGTGGTTGAATGGCACAAGGAATGGGCCTGAACAAATTGGTTGTTTGATGAAATTGAGCAACTATAAAAATGCCTTAGAGGAAAAAGTTTTGGTTGGCTTTTTTTTTCAAATTTGAGAAAATGTTTCAAGAGAAATTATGAGAAAATATGCTCCAAACCAAGTCAATTTGGGTGTTTACTAGGCATAATTACTATAATTGTCATACACATATTTATAAAGGATGACTTTACAAAGAGAAACAAATCCAACCTTAAACCTTTTTTTCAGTGTTTACACCAAACAAAACATTATTTTGTCTTGTACGAAGGCAGTTTTAAGGTTCACAACATTCACATTAAGTTGATACGTCCTGCACAAGTTTATTTACCTTTTCTGAAACTTCTTGATGGTAAAGTTTTGAAAAGGTAAAGGGAGAGCTCCTTGCTTGAGCTAAGCTACCTATACTCCATTTCCCTACCTCAGTGCATTGATGTCAGTGCAAGATTGGATGGCGTTTTTTACACGCTCGCCCAAAGACGGTATATCTTGACACGTATGTAAAAGCTGCGTCAAGGTTATGACATCACTGCACGGAGGTAGAGAATGGACTATACCTGGACGGAGTGCCCATCTCTCTTTATAGCATTGGCCCATACATCCCAAATCACCACACATAATTACTGCATATTAAGTCTGTTATCTTCAGAGAATATTATATGCCAGTACTCATATCTAGGAAGAGTGGCAAGCAAGGTTTATTGCCTTGCAAAAGGCCACAAAAGGCTGCCTCTAACAGGATTTGAACCTGCAACCTTCTGATTTTCAGTACAATGCTCTATCACTACATCATTATGCCCTATTTTGGGCCCTATCCCAAGCGAAGCCTATGCAGTAATGGGGATGACAGTCTTTTAATAAGGGCAGATAAATAAACATCCTGAAAGTTAGGTTGCAATTGGACCTAGAGGCCTCTGCATTAGGCACTTAATCAAGATTGTTTGGCCAAAACAAGTAGGTAGTCAAAAAACCTAAATAAAAAATGGTCCAGCTTTTAAAAAAAAAAATTAAAAGGATTATCTCCAGCAATGGCTCAAATTGGCCAAATTGCAAGTCAAAACAGTTGCAAATAATATTTGACTGACAAATAATTAGTTTATATAACAAAAGTATTGATTTGGAATCACATATTTTGTCTAAAAATGCAAATTTTCTCAGTTAATCAAATAAAGAAACAAAATGTGGTAAGGCTCCAAAATCAAAATGTGTGCGGACTACTGGAAACAAACTTTTTTTTTTGGCCTTATTATTATTTAAAAAAAAATATTACTCCTTGAATTTTTCAGAGAGAGATAGACCCAATAAGCACTTGGCACAAAGAGAATGAAAAACATGCTGTGCTGCATCACCCAGACAGTAACCATACAAACATACACACCTGACCTCGTTTTACAAGAGGTTATTATTCCCAAGTGGGGACACCCACACTAGGGTCTGATCTAGGACAGGGTTGAAGCTATAACTACTGCTTGAATAGATGTAAACCTGTTACATATCGGTATTAGATCTTTCTCCAAACACACAGCCAATTATTCCGGATATGATCCTTGTAGGTTGGTAACTTTTGAAAATTTTTGGGATTTTGGGAACATGTAGTTTTTCCGGGCATTCTTTTTCAATTCCGCCACATTGGGTTAACGGGAAAACATACAAGAAAGAAATGTCTTTTGATTGCAAATAATTTCTATCAGTATAACTGAAATGCATGAATAAACCTTATTTCTGCAACCTTTTTAGTCATTGCCTAAAGGTTTAGGGTTTTTGTAAGGCATGGCAAAGACAAATTTTGATGAAAAATTACAAAGGTCAGGGATTTGGCCTACATTGTTTGGTTTAACCTAAGAATTCATTAAGACACCAAAGAATTCATTACTCTACTGATGCTCTTTATCCCCAGGAAGGGATTTAAACCCCTCCAGAAGTGCATTGGAAAACTATTCCATTAGAAATCAATATTTATTGGGGAAGACTTCTTCAAATACAGTAAAATGTCATTTTAATCTAGCTGAAATTGTTCAACCTTGACAAGTAAGTGTTTGGACATCCAAGTGCCGTTAGTCATTTGTGTTTCAATTTGCGGTATGTTTTGAATTCCGACATCTTCCATCACAGCTGTTTGAAGTTCTCATATTATGACAAAACCAAAAATATCAACGGCGACACATTTTGACAACTGATTCGGATTATAATTCCATTAACTTCATCCTTTGTAAATTTCATAAAAATTTAATTGTGGGCAAATAAGATTTTTTTTAAAAATCAGTTTTTACATGTCTTTCTATGGGAAAATGGCATAATAGAGGGGTGTTATAACATGCAATCATGACCTTTGTGGCCTATAAGGCAGATTCCCACAATGGATTTTACTGATTTTTGCAGAGGGTAATTAAGCTCTTGCATGTCCTTATTATATCAGCCATCAAAAAGTGTGTTGCCTCTTGTAAATTGTTCTAAAAATAAAGAGACAATTGGGCATGGGGTCAAAACAGCTTGTGGCATAACATAAGTGGGAATATTTTGGATTTTTTTCTTGGACATTTGATTTTTTTATGTTTTGAGTTGGAAAAGCTTTCCCTCCATTGAAAGTTGCAATGGATTCTACAATGAAGTGTCACAATTAGGTCTGTTCATACTTTACTGCATTGTAGTGCAGTACAGCAATGAGCCTAGATACAAAACTGTACTGCAAGTATGTGCAGTATGCCCCCATTTACTAAATACAAGAAATGCCACATGCAATACTGAAACAACCACAGACTATTAAAAAAAAGATTTAACGGTTGATGCATCAAATGCAGTAATGTTCAGTTATCCAATTTTGAAATGGTTTACTGCAATCCTTCACAAGTTTACTACAACACCTGCACCTGTTACCTCCAGTGACCCGATTTACCGCAGTCATATCGATTAGGAGTGCAGGGGAAGTGACGGAACATTGAAGTAAATTTACTGCAGTTCAGTAGACGTGTGAATATACTTTACACTTTAGAGTGTTCTGACATACAGTTGAAAAAAACTAACTTTTGAGAGCAACCTCACAACTGCCTATTTACTTATGTTTTTCCATGGCACCAAAGATCATGAAAGTAAGGTGTTTGCACTCTGGTAAATGAGAACTGTACATAGTGTCACATGACTTCATGAAAATATAACATTAAAATAACTTTGCATTATGGGATGGCTTTAACTCACCCTCTGCTCCACTCACATTTTATGTACCGACTTCCCATACCACCCAACTTCCCATTTGCTAGCCTTTACTTACCCATCCTTAAACGGAAAAAGAAGAGAACGGAGAGTAAGAAGTACGATCCCTGCTATGACCACGAAGTTGACAGCTGTCTGATGGATATCTCTGTTGATGCGAGACGGTCCCGAGGCAAAGTAGATATTATAACGGTCCACTAGGTGCTTCAAGACCAAGTAGAATGAACCCTGCAAATCGATAAGACAGAAGGAAGAAGAAAAATCAAAAAAAAAAAAAACAGTTAGCAGCAGGAATAACTAAGTGCAATCCAGCATGAATTCCATTACAGGTTATGACATTGTGATGTACTTTTTGTTGAACAAATCTATGAAAATGTACTCTGTGATCTCTACAAATTCACTGATGAGACTCGAGATTTCAGTCTGACTAAAATCTTTTTCATAAGAATTATGTGACGCCCATGTTTATTCTATCCAAATCGTGAAATGATTGTGGTTAGGGATCGTAGCACTATCAGACTCCTTGAGAATTTCCTGTATTTTAATCTCCTGCTTGTCGATATAATTATTTTACTTAGTTATTGAACTCCAAAACATCTCCACTGCCATGTCTCTTGCTTCTATATATATTGTACTTTGGTTTGAACTCCAGCATCTCCCCACTTCAATATAATTCTGTTTTATTCATTGGATGCCACCATCTTACATTTTCATAATTTTTCTCCATGATGTGTTATTTTCCCGATTGTCTACAATGTAGATAAAACCTTGAAAAAGTTGTTTAAAATTGGATCTTTATTAGTGCCCAAAAATGATTATCAAGACGATTAAAGATTTAGAGTAATTTTCTTAAAATTTTACAACTTCTCATTAGATTTCCTTCAAATCACAAATAAGGACAATATATTACAGTAGAAATCCCTTGAAAGCTTAGCACCTTTGGCTAGCAAATACAGGTGCAGTATATTACCCAGCTGATACTTTCCTGTGGCTGACACTTGAATTATTATCACCTGAGACATAGGAAACTAATGTTAAAACACTAGCATCATGTAAGCGTGCAAATCCGGGGCTATGATTATGAGAGGGCAGATTACCTCCTCAAGCAAAGTAACTTGAATGTCTCAATCTACCGTCATTGTTTGATTAATTACATGACAATCATTGTCTTATGGACGACTAGCGGGAATCAGGTGAAGATTGTGTTTTAAGCAGAAAAGGAACACATTTATGATTTCCCTTTACACTTATCTATGTGTCTCAGTAACATGTTTCTACAATACATTGATATGAATACTTGACTTGCATATTGGTGACATCTTTCTTTGCCATGGTGAAATTTGATTAGTATTGTCAACAAATTGTTCAGGTTCACTATTGGCTTGCCCTCCCGTTGTTATCCAATCATATCCTTACATCTTGATCCACCAAACCAATAGCATTCTAAGACACCTGTTTGACGTCAGAGTGCTATAGGTGCTAAGCTTAGGAAACCAATAGGGTTCATTTTAGTGATCCAATAGTTCTCAGCTTATGAATCCAATAGGTGTTCTTTTAAGTGATCCAATAGGTGCTCCACTTTAGGAAACAATAGGTTTCAATTTTAGTGGATCCAATAGGTGTTCATTTTAGTGATCTAATATTACTCAGCTTAGGAACAATAGGTGTTATTTTATTATCCATAGGGTAACTCAAGCTTATGATCCATAGTGTGGTCATTTTAGTGATCCAATAGGTGCTCCTTAAGGAAACCAAGGTGTTCCTTTAGTACAATACGGTTTTCATTTAGTGATCTAATAGGTGCTCAGCTTAGAACCAATAGGTCTCAGCTTAGGAACCAATAGGTTATTCAGCTTAGAAAACCAATAGGTGTTCATTTTAGTGATCCAATAGGTACTCAGCTTAGGAAACCAATAGTTGGTTCATTTTAGTGATCTCAATAGGTGCTCAGCTTCGGAACCATAGGTGTTTCATTTTAGTGTCCATAGGTTGTTCATTTAGTGATCCAATAGGTGCTCAGCTTAGAAAACCAATTATGCACTCAGCTAGGAACCAATAGGTATTCATTTTAGTGATCCAATAAGTACTCGTTTATGAAAACCAATAGGTTGTTTCATTTTAGTGATGCAATGGTGCTCAGCCTTAGGATCCACTATGTTTCATTTTAGTGATCCAATAAGTGCTCATCTTATAAACCAATAGTGTTCATTTTAGTGATCTAATAGGTTGCTCAGCTTAGGAACCCCATAGGTGTTCATTTAGTGATCCAATAGGTTTTCATTTTAGTGATCTAATAGGTACTCAGCTTAGGAAACCAAGGGTGTTCATTTTAGTGATTGTAAAGTGCTCAGCTTAGGAAACCAGAGGTACTCAGCTTAGAAAACCAATAGGTACTCATCTTAGGAACAATAGGGTATCAGCTAGTGAAACCACGGTGTTCATTTTAGTGATCCAATAGGTACTTCAGCTTAGAACCATAGGTGTTCATGTTAGTGATCTAATAGGTGCTCAGCTTAGGAACCATAGGTGTTCATTTAGTGATCCAATGGTGTTCATTTTAGTGATCCAATAGGTACTCAGCTTAGGAAACCAATAGGTGTCATTTTATGATCTAATAGGTACTCAGCTTAGGAAACCAATAGGTGTTCATTTTAGTGAGTCTAAATAGGTTGCTCAGCGTAGAACCCAATAGGTGTTCATTTAGTTACTCCAATAGTACTCAGCTAGGACACCAATTGGGTGTTCATTTTAAGTGATCCAATAGGTACTCAGCTTAGGAACCCAATAGGTGTTTCATTTCAGGAATAGGTGCTCACTTAGGTATAACATAGTGTTCCCTTTTAGTGATCTTATAGGTGTCCATCTTAGGGCGAAATTTGTACTCACCCTAGGACTCTAATAGGTTGCTCATATTTTAAGACCCTAAAAAGTGCGTATCTTAGTGGGACCAGATAGTTGTTCACATAGGATCCAATAGCTGCTGATTTTAGGGACCCAATAAGTGTTCATCTAGGACCTAACAATGTTCATCATAAGGACCCAAATCGATGTTCATTTTAGGGAGATAATAGGTGCTTATTTTGGCGACCCAAAACAGTGAGACGAACAGAAATTCGGATGAGAGGAATTGAAGCCTCTTGAGAAAACCTATGTTATGTACGTAAACTATATAGAAAAAGCAAAATGTAAAGTTTCACACACTTTAATTTTGAATAAGCCTTGTTCTCTCAACCACCTCTCACTTTACAATCCTTACACACATGTATGAACGCAAATGATGAGGCAAGAAAGGTAGACGTGACCTTACAGGTGTGCTACAAGTGTTCTTTTCTTTAAATTGTTTACTCACTAATAAATGTCCAATTTTTTTAATGTTACCTAACCTACTTTCCATTTTAGAGCCCATATTGTTTTTGTTTTAGCTTGATGATGTTGTTTGTGTGTGTCTGTGTGTGTGTGTGTGCGTGCCTAGCATTTGAATTTTTTTATATGGTTTTGGTAACGTGCAGTTTTGTGGCATCAACAACAAAATGTGAATATCTTGATTTAAAATATTTGAGTTTGCTGAATTGATTTAGTCTTTGGTGTGTTGTGTGACTTCATGAATTATGGGTACAAAATCCCCCATGCACCCTGTGTACGAGACCTGACTATTAACTCGATTTGATCCTTCCAATATGGTGGACAATGGCTTTCCAAGCATCGCAGGGAGCTGAGTTGACTTATCCAGTGCATAGAAAGCAAAGGGTAAGGCCAATATGCAGAGCTCATAGCCCCTTTGTCCAAATCTTCTTAAATTATCAATAATTTGTAAAAGCAACCGAAAATTTTTCCAAATCTGGGGTCTCCTAAAAACCTCTTCTGCACCTTTCAAAGCTTATAAAAGCCTTTGGGTAAATATTTAAACAAAATTAGGATACCAATGCAACATTTGAAAAGTCCAAACACATTGCTTGGGATATTAATTATGAATCACACTATAGGGAGTAAAATAAAATTGGAGTATGCCTATAGGTGATCCTTGGCACGTAGAGGGTTCAAAAATAATCCTGTCACTCCACACACATTGATTTTTATATGAAATTTTTTTTTCCATGCACATTCCCACTCCATGAAATATAATTTTCTCTGCAAGATATACAGTGATCACATGAGCTACAAGGAAAAAAGCAATCTGCCGAAAATGCCAAACAATCCCCACACCAATTCAATGTTGGAAATTGCCTGGTAATCAGTTAATACAGCATTGAAATTGAAACTATTCTACCATTTCCCAAGAGTGTCCAGCATACACTAATACTGACCCCAATATTGTTTTTCTGGCATTTGTGGTTTGCAACCACTCCGGGGAAGATTAACGCATTTTTTTTTACTAATCTACCTGGGGATAATCCACTGCTTCTGTTGAATTGAGTCGGGATTTGCATTTTAACAAAGTGTCTTGCAAATTTGACAAAATGCTGGTCACTTAAAGCAATAACAGCACATGTTTTTTGAAGCGCACCCCAATTTTCAATTTGAGGTTTTTCTGAAAGTTTGCGTTGGTAATGCCGGGAACTATACCTGCAAAAGATAATGCTCAGAGTTGTGTATTTTGTTTACAAAAGAAGCAATTTTATAATTAGAATCTGGATCCCCAATTGTAAATTTTAACCGGCGGAGCTGGAATGCTAAATTTCTGTTCCGTCCATTGTGAATATTTCCACCTCATGAAATGACCTAACATTTTTTTTGTTTTTTTTTTTTTTTTTTTTGTTTTTTTTTTTTTTTTTTTTTTTTTTAATTTTTGTTTGCCTGAGCCAATAAACAACTAATGGATGAGGGTAGACATGTACAATGGCCCTATTCATATTGCAAGACATTTCCGGCAGCCCTAATTATTATTTGGTATAAGCCGTATATATAATGAATTTAGCCTATTACAAAATTCATTCTTTTGTCCATACATGACAAGTTCGAGCTTTTACCATTCACAGGTAAGCTTAATAGCCAATTAATCAATGCAACTGTGGCGCAAATCTCATTTTTGAAAATTGGGGGTGCGCTTCAAACAAAAAAGTATTAATTAGTAGTAGTAATTACAATTTTTCGAAAGAAGCCTCCCAAGCACAACAGATTCAGTCATTTCTGTTTTACAGCACCACACTTACAGATCAATAAAATTCCACCCACCCTGCTTATACCAAGAAATACATCACTTAAAATTATAACAGAAAATTGGGTCAGAAGTTACACCCCCTGGCAACTGTGGGCCAACAAACCCTTGAGAAATAGGGCAAGTGGTAAGAGTGCACTGTATGTGCATTTAAGTACTTGAGCATAATTCCCATTTCTGATAGACAGGTACATTGAACACTTGAGGAGGGAAAAACATCACACCTGCTGCCATAGGAACATGGTAAATAACTTCCCCTCACCTACCATATTAGGAGTATACCCCTTTGCATTTGAGATGTTGTCAACACTTGCTCCTGTATCACATATTTTCTCTTATCCTTCTTAGTGACAGCTATATTTTGTTACATGTGTATTATCTTTTACTGATTTACAGTAATACAAAAGAATTGATATTCTGCTGGCTCAGATTGCAGCCCCACTGGTGTAGACGATTGTTTTGTATTCGATTTTACTGTGTTTGAGTCTCAAGTCCCAAGTTTTATTTCTGATAGGGAGGTACTTTATGAGAATTAACTGATGCACAAGTTTTATCAAGTTATTTGAGAAAGATTGCACTACCCTCTGTGATGAGAAACATTGCAATGTTCAAGAGAACAGTTGGTTGATCTATCTCAAATATGATATACCTCATCAAATTCATTGAATGGGTCTGCCTTTGCCCAATCAATCAGAATGGGTAATACCTCATCTAATTTATTTGAATTGATGCCTTGCCCATCAATCAGAAGGGAACACTTCTTCAAATTCATTTGATGAGGTATGCCTGCCCAATCAATCAGAATGGGTAATACTGCTCATCTATTCATTTGGAATTGGTGATGCCTTTCTCAATCACTCACAATAGGTATACCTCATTTCACCCATTATGATTTTCCAAAGTCACCTTCATTGTTTTATTCAATCTACTCAAGAAATTTGCATTCACAGTAAATAACTACTTTGAAAGAAAAACTAGTAACAATTTTTGTGGTAGCAAAGTTGTCAGTTTCTTTTCTTTATTGAGAGGTATGAAAGGAAAATAAAAAAAATACTTTTCAAGTGCCAACCTATAGTGAAACAATGTGTGTTTTCATACCCAAGATTTTTGAGGGCTTATTCTAAAAGATTTTGTGTTTTCATCAGCACCCCATACTTTTTAAGCAGATGTGGGAGGTTTCTTTAATTTCTTTGTCCTAATCCATTTACAAATTGAAGTGTGTAACTCACTTAAATAATGGGAAAGCCATATTATCTACATGTAGCATCTTGACATATAACATCCAAAGGTCACCAACTTGTGTGTTGTAGCACCCTCTATTTCCCAAAAAAAATACCGAGATGTGTCGACATATATTTTAGATCAAAACCATGTTTTGCTGGTAATAACATTGTTTTGTAAAAAGGCACATAATAAAGGAGACTTTCAAACACTGTAATTCTACACCTAAACACATTGAGAGGTTAAAATCATAGCGCTAAAAGAAGACACCACTTCCAAGAACTCGCCTGCTATAAACACAAGAGAAATTTCGATATTGTTCAGGGGAACTACAGGAATCATAAAAACGTTAACCAATTGCTTTGAAACTAAGACACCTTCCAATCCACTATAAATTTGCACTAGGTCTCAGATTCCATTTTATAATAACACTTATGAATGCAATATGCGGTCATAAATCCTAGTTGGCGGCCTGCTCTCACTATCATGCAAAACTCACTGTAACTTGCATAGTCATGATACAGGTCATTGCGCAGGTGGTTTGTTGACACAACATAATTTTGAAATCAAGAACCCCAAATGCTGTAATGTTGAGTATAGGACTCAACAAATAGCACATTTAATCAACGGAGGCTTTGCTTCATAAATTGTAAGAGTGGCATAAAATTTACTTTTCATTGGGCACTATTCTGAAAGTTGAAACGAACGATGCACATCCTATGTGTAACTTGAAAGTATAACATGCTGGTTTATTTTTACCAAGACACGTTTAAATGACCATTTCCAGTTTTCTGGACCCTACCCCCCCCCAGCCCACCCTTAAACTTCAATTTTTGATTCTGTAAACTAAGCCAGCGATGTTGCTGATCCAAAACATCACAACAGAAAATCTCAAAATGTTGGTATTTTGGGTTCCTACGTACTGGCATGAGAAGTGCTAACATAGCCTGCAAGGGGTTGGCTTGAAGCCGTGTATTAAAGACAATGCATACTTTTTATGGCCGACGGAATAGTAATTTCTATAATGTGCGTATCAAAAATTCTACGTAGACTTCAATCAAACGCGCCTTTCCCGGTGTGAATAGTCCCTGATTTAAATTAAGCTAATATTGTCACTAGACCTGTACAGTTTAACCCTAACCTATTAGTTGACTTTGTTATCTCTACTGTGTAAACCACAATCAGCTGTTTAGTGTAGATTTTGAGTCGGCATTGCTGTATGTCGATTTGCGGGAAATGATATGACAAATTTCCTCAAACACTCATTTTTCACTGTTGGTGTTTATGTTCTACATTGAGTAGTTATATGGCATGTATTTTCCATATTATATCTTTTATTTATAAGCTAAAAAAAATGTGTGATTTCCATCCACTTTTTTTTAATCTCTTCTCTAGCCTTATCGCTGCTCATCCCTTTAGAGGTTTTCTCAATACAAACATAAATTTTGTATTGGCAATAAGTTTTGGGTGTAATCAATATTGTGCCATGGTTTTGGCTATTGAGCAGAGTATAGTATAGATTAACCTTTAGTATGTTTTCCAAATCTTGATCAAAGTTTAAATATGGAAGTTATTTTGGTGCCAGCCATGTTGTGGTCAGCCATGGGATATTTCCAAACTGCTCAAGGGTGTCAAATTTTGCATGGTGGAGATCCATAAAGATTAGGTTCAGAGATAAACCAATCAACTACCATGAATGTTAGTTTGGGGCTTTCTTCCGGGTTTGGGAATCAATAACAGACAACATCATGCAGATATCCGACTCTCTACGGCAGGTGCATCAAGGCAACATCAGGGTTCTTGCCTTTAAACCTCGCATGCCAATTACCACTCTTCTTTCACTTCCTTCCACCCTGGCCGTGTCTGATCTGACACCCAACAGCTCAATCCATGTAACCACGAATTGGTTCCAATAAGACCAACACATTCCCTCCACTCATCATTTTATGTTTCACCAGTTTTGAGATATCAATTTTCAGTCCGGATCCAATTTTTAATATCGATATGCAGGTTGTGCTAGAATATGTGACTTATCAAATGGCATACAAAGTACCAAATTTGCATTCCATGTATTTTTTTTTAAGGTCAGCCGTGCAATATCAAATTCTTTAAAATCAACGGTCTTAAAATACATGTATGTAAGGTTTTGATAAGCGATTCACTGCATATGTCACTATAATATATGACTCTTTCAAATTATCTTTTAGGGGGTTCGCCGACGGCGCAACCTATTACTTGGCTTTGGAAAACCGTTACGGCGGTGTCGGTAAGTGTAAGGGATCGGGCCCGTATCCGGTGTGCCTTACTTTCCGTATTGCGGAGCACCGAATACCGACACAACGTTCATTTTTCTCGCTAGGTCCTATAGTTTCAACCCCATTACGATACAATTCAAAACAAAACATAGTTAACGGACCCTCTGATGGCAAAAATGCTCCATAAGAAACCCACCCCCTTCGTTTTCCGGAATAACGTTAATCGCATCGCGCAGTACTAATAAATTCTTCGCAGTCTGTTGACACATCCTCACACTTTCCTGACCGCCGTATGAAACTGTAGCACATTGGTGATTCTACTTACAAATCACTAGATTATAATGTTACATAAGCGGATGTTCCAAGTATGGTGGACCATATAATGAGTTAGCTCGAGATTACCCGATTACCTACAAATTTAAATTTTCTTTTCGGCAGAAGATTTAATCAATAGAAGTTTTCTCCATTGTTCTTGCAAATTAGGAATTTTTTTAAAAAAACGTTTTTAAAAACACTGTATAATGGAATCCTCCACGTAAAATGCCATATTGGGTCATGTCAATCGGTGGCCCTCAGTTGTCCTTCCATCACCTTGTGGACCAATGAGAGATTACACCGTTAATATAGCAAGTTTTCAGACAACTTCCTATGTAGTCTTAGCGGTCCAGGTACTTTACACACTGGCATTATTTTTTCCCCCCGTTGGTCCTGGGTTCGAAATCGATCAGATATTTTTTGATTTTTCATTGTTCTTATTTAAGTTTTTGTTCTTGTTTGAGCTGTTTGTTACCAGGAAAGATGTGCCATTGTTTTGCTTTTTTTCTCCCTTTTTCCCCCTTTTTTTTTTTTTTTTTTTTTTTTTACAACCTACTAACAACAGCTTAATGAATCACGTAAGTTGGGAATAAGTAGCACAATGAAATAATAAGAATAAAAAACAAGATTACAACGAAACAAAATAATAAAATTTTAAACATATATAAATACAAAAATAAAAAAATAAAAGAATTAACAATTGAACAATGAGTGGAAAAAAAGAAACGCTAAATTACCAATAAAAAAGAAAAAAAAAAAACAAATAACATGTTTTTTTTTTTTTTACAAGAAAACAATATTAACTTAAAATTAATTAAAATACATCAAATAATATAACAAATTAATTATACAAAAGTTAATGACAAAATAAATGTAAAAAATATAACAAATGCAACTAATGAACATACCAATCAACAAAGTAACTAAATAAAAATGAATAAAAACTAAAATCTTTAAAATATAAAAAATCAAAGATCAAGTTGATAAACTAATATAAATAAAGACAAATTACAATGGAACAAAAAAAATAATTTAAATATAAATACAATAACAAATCAAAAATTCAAAGAATTAACAATTGAAACACTGAGTGAAAAATAGAAAACGCTAAAGACAAATAAAAAGAAGACGGAAACACATAGAAATTAAAAAAAAAAACAATATTAAATTAAAATAAATTAAAATACATAAAATA
Organism: Ophioderma brevispina; assembly: GCA_023653785.1. NCBI lineage: Eukaryota > Metazoa > Echinodermata > Ophiuroidea > Amphilepidida > Ophiodermatidae > Ophioderma > Ophioderma brevispina. The sequence goes on from JAMKCH010012617.1 coordinate 28,300, forward strand.
ATATAAGCAAATTTAAATAAAAACAAAAAATTTTTAAGGCCAATTATTTATGAAATTGGATTGTTAGTTACGTGTTTCGAAAAAGGAGGAGGGTCACTATTTCATTATATTGATTATTTTCAAGATTTTCTTTTACTGTTTAGGTCATTGGTATAAGATGGGTCTAAACCTAAATTCACTATATCTAACATCAGACCTTATAACAGTTGGATACTTTTACGTAATATTTCCTTCAAAAATCAAATTTTCAAGATGAATATTTTAACTTTCGATCGCAAAGTATGATCAGGAGCATTGGTAGGGAAATCTAAAAATTTGTATTATAACCACTAGTAAACCCCTCAGCCACAAAAATATGTTTAAAATGATCAGAACGACATGCCTGATATTATGAGAAGTTGAAAGTTATGATCTGTATTTAAGATTTCCTAAATATGACTTTTAAAACAAAAAAACCACCAAATAGTGAAGTTTTTAACAAAAATGAAAATTCAGGGTGGGCGGGTCACTGGAAACTAAATATCCAATCCATTGGCCTAATAACAAAAGTTTAATAAACAAAATAAATGTAAAAAAAAATAATAAAAATGCAAATAAAATAAACCCACAAAAACACGGTTGTAAAATATGAAAAGCAAGGAGGTCTTTTGTTCAGAAAGATGTGGCGTGGTATTATTAAACCTCATTAACATAAAACATCAATAAAAATAAACATGAAACGAGCATAAATACGACCAACGGTTACGTAAGTAATTAAAAGTTTAAAAAGAATAATCAATATCGAATCCAACAAAAATTAATGAAACAATAAATAGCATTTAAAATGAGCAAATATAAAACTAAAAGTACTATAAATTATTGAACGAAATAAAAACCCGAATATTAAAAATGAAAAAACAAGACCAATACAATTAAAAAGAAATACAAAAATGTTTTTTACCAATTATAACAATAAAAAATAGTAATGACAAAGTTGGAACCCCATAATAAATAAATTTACAAATATAATAAAAAATGAAAATGATCAAAAAACACAAATATACCTCAATTTTTTAAAAATAATTAAAATATATTGGTGTTTTTTTTCAAGTTATTTTTTTCATCAATTTGTGAAAAATGAGAACCGAATTGGATGGGTTGTCTTGGTGGAGGGGTGATTGGGTGCAAACAACCCCTTGTATAAGATGTGGGAACCCGGCATTGGTTGGGAAAGAGACCCCCCGGGGGTAGTTTGGGAAATGGAAGCCTGGGAGGTGAGAAGGAAATCTGGTAAAGGTTTCATGGTAATGCAAATGAGGTTTTGCCTTTATATTCCTCAGCACTTCTGCCCAAATCATATATCGCATGACGAATTCAATTGTAATACCAAAAAGGGACCCATGGGTAGTTGGGATGGATAGTTTTGGGGATTAGGCCTATAGATAAAAAAGGATAAGGTGGGGAGGTAATGGTAAGAAATGTGCCCTGGTGTAGTTGGAAGGAGGACCTTGGTTAGTTGGCAAAGGGCCACTCTTGGTAGGTGAGAAGGGGGTCGGGTGTTAGTTTGGAAGGACCTCTGTGATAGCTGTGAAGGGCTCCCATACAGTGGGGAAAGGGGTCTTGGATAGTTCAAATTAGAAAAGACCTTTGCACTTTGGGGCAGCATAGTAAAAGGGGCCCTGGTATTTGCCAAAGGGGCCCTGTTTCGGTAGTCCCGACAGGGACCCTAAGGTTGTGACAAAGTTTAATAATCTACATGTTACGTCTGATAAGGTTCACCAACAACTAACTGTGTTCATACTATATTCTTGTTTTCAATATATAATATAATATTTTATACTCTCTTCATCAAACACTTTTGTACTAGAAAAGTTGCAATCAAACTTCACGAATTCAATCAGATATTGTGTCTACCGTTTCTTTCTTACATAAGATTTCCCACCACAATAGAACAACCCAAACACGACTCACTCCTTGGGCGTTCCCTTTCCTTTTTAATGATTTTTTATTATCATCAAATGACTTCAGAAGATTAAAAAAATACAATATTGACTCCTCGAATTTCAGTGGTTCTCTGCTGAGTGCACTAAGAGGATATCGAGGTTTGACAATCAGAAAGACTAACTCAGCCTGAAAGAAATTTAAAGAATTTCTTGAATTCTGCTGTTCTAATTAACAATTGTTCTTTTTTTTACTGAGTTTATATAATGTTTGCTTACATTACCATATATAGCTTTTATTAGATGTTACATGTTTTGAGTACTGATAGATTTGCTTAGTAAAATATTAAACATTACATTTCTCAAAGCAGTATTACACCTCGATCAAGTAAAATTCTTAATTTCTTTCCAGTCTGAGTTACGTCCTTCTGATGTCAACCCTCGATAAATACAGCCTGGGCTGTCTTCAAAGCATATTTGAAACCAGAATAAAACAAACTTAATTTTCCCCCTGACCCATAATCTAGCTAAAGTGGAAATTTTCTTTTTGGTTAGGTTGGAACTCAAGGATATTAATATCAAAGTAATAACCGATTGATTACAATTGACAAAACAGCACGTGATTTTCATTTAGGTCACAAATTTAACTGAAGAATTGCCCCTTCTGAGGTGTGTTAATTTGAAAGGTTCTGTTCATGCCATGTTTGCTGCACGGCATGGCATATGAAAATGTATTCTCAAATTTCTGTTTTGCTTGGTAAGAGTCAAAATTGCACATTCCTTTCTAAAAAAATACTCTATCAATTTAGTTTGTTGTTCAGCACAAAACAAAGTAAGCGTGACCACGTCTTGCTTGAAAAGACAATTGCATAACAGTGGAACGGGAAGTTAACAACACCTGTTTTAGAATGTTGGCAGTGTGTACAAGAATGCATGCTGTGAATGGTGCCGTGCAGCTCACACTACGAGTTACAAATAGATCATCTACCAAGGACACAGGTCAGTGGAGGTTGTACTTGTACATACATTACCATGAACTGACCTTGTGTGATCTGGGTATTAATATCATACCAAAAAACACAGGGTGTATTTTCTAAATTACATTGGTGAAGAAAGCCTACTGAATGTGCCAAGCGGATTGAGATGTTACTAGCTCATAGTGTAAGGGGCGTACCCAGGCCTGGAGGACTTTGGGCTTTGCGGTAGGGGAACGGGGGACCTCTGTTAAGTTAAAAAATAGGCAGATTTTGCGTAATTTTGGTTTGCATACCTGGGGTGCTTGCATTGGTAGATTAATGGCCCTGTGCAGTTGTACCATGTTTTCTTTTGTGCGCATTTACAATACACATATTGTTGTATGTGTATGGGGGTGTCTCGTGTTAGGCCAAGAGGTGGTTGTGTTTTTTTGAGGTGCCAAATGATCATGCTAATAGCTGACGAGAACCAAGCCGCTAAGTATCAGGGGTAAGGGGCATATTATATTCGATGAAACGAAAACAGGGCCTCAGTGCACCCCCCATTGGATTAACACGCCTTTATTCCTTAATCACAAAATTTTATAACTTGACGGAATAAAAGCGTGTTTTAATACAATGGGTGCACTGAGCACGTTTCGGTTTCGTCGAATATAATAAGCATGGGTAAGCGGCATTTTTCACCTATGGCCAAGAATATCGCCTACGACATGAAACTATCAGCCAACAGACTCTACCTATTTGGTTTTGCGATTTTACAATGCACTTATTCCTAAAATTTGATCTAGAGTTTCGAGGGAATAACCTCTGCTTTGAAAAGGGCCTGAAACAGAGCAATCGGGTTTGGCATTTCATTTGAAAATCGTAACAAAGAGTTGATAATCGCTGAAACCCTGGCCAAAAAAAATCCATTTTAATTGGATGAAATAAATCTTCATGTAACCTTTTGGGGGACACCTGGTATGTGATAATATTCTAAAGTAGACAAGAGAAAAGAAGACCAAGAATATTGTACGGAAATGCAGAAGGTAAACATATTTAATTCTTGTTCAGATGCATCGGCCTTTATTCAACACAACAGCAAGGAAGGTCCATCTCCAAATATCACAATAACCACCAAATCTGCAGTGTGTGATTAGTCTATGCTCTCTCAATTGAAACTAAATCAGGTCAAATCCCTTGTGATGACTATATTACCTGATTGTGAACTATTTCTAATTAGATTGTCCAATATCACACCAAATAGTGTTGGGTACAACCACATGTCAGTGAGCAATGAAAGATCCCGATTAAAATCAGCAGCATCGTCTCAGGCTTTTTCATTAAGTTTGGATGTCAGATCAATTTTTAATATTGGGTATGTATAGTGTGCTGAAGCATCCAAACTTACTGAAAGGCCAAAAGGGGGGAAATTTGCATGCCCTGGATTTTCCAGTTCTCCATGTCAAGAAATGATCACATCTTTAGTACTGTCAAATAACTGCAGTATGTCTCAGATTGAATTCATACCGGCCAATATTAAGGGGGATGACCGATTTAAGTCTATAAATTTTGTCACCTGATAGAATGGCCTCATTAGAAATTCCATCTGTAAAGTTTCGCTCGAGAGTTCAACACATTTGAAGTGAAAGCTTAAAACATGATTCTGTAATCCCCATAGAGAACAGTGTCAAATTAATATTGGTCGACCAAAATGGGGCACATAACATCCAAACCATAACCCTTTAACTCTAAGATTTCACAGTGTAAATGATAAAAATTGTGCTCTTGAAATATGCAAATGAGCAAGCTACGTAATATGTATAATAGGGATTATGGTTGGGTACAGATGATCTGACACAGTTTATCAAGAAATAGTAAACAGATATATATGTAAATGAGCTACTTAATATGCATATTTGCATAAGACATGTATATAGATAACAGGAAATATGTTGATCATACATGTACTACCACCCTTGTACCATTTTTCATGAAAATCACCGATTCCATAGCAGAGGCATAGTATGCATAAAAATTACCAAAACCTTCCTGTAAGTTACTCTACAGTAGTGTTGATTTCATTTGACCTTTGACCTGTATGTAGTCTGCATAATCTCTGCTACCAAACAACCAATGTATCCAAGTTTCATGCTAATCAGGCCAACAGATGCCAAATGAATGTATGGCCTATGACATGTAACCTTTGACCTGTATTTCCCATAATCTTTGCTACTCCAAAATTACTAAGTCTCATGCTAAGGCATAAAAAAAGTTTGTTTGGCGTAACCCGATCGACCCTAAAAAAACCTGCCAACTCAAAAGTTTTTATGCAATTAGCACAAAATAAAAAAAATATTCTGCCGACCGACCCATTATTTTCATCCACAATTAAAAAAAAAATATTTTTTTACCAACACAAAGACGAAAAAATAACAAAGACAACAAAGCAACTACAAAAAGTAAAATCAAAGATCTTTGCTATTTCATTGAAAAAGCTTTAAATAGTAGCATCCTGTATTCATTTTAGAGTAAAACATTGAGAAGATCTAAAAAAAAAATTAAAAAAAAAAAATCTGACCGACCGACCCTGATATTTTTTCTGTTACGCCAAACAAACATATTTTTTTTATGCCTAATCGGGCCAATATACAGGGTCACATTCACACAACACACACATGGAATTTAGGACTGATTAGTACTTCTGTGAACATTGTTCAGGCAACACAAAGGTGTCATTAGCAAAGATTCATGGACGAACCTGCTGGTGTTGACAGCTTAATTACTAATTTTAGAAACTGAAAATTAAATTTTCATTACTCCAATTTCCTCATGAATGATAATATTATTAATGACAGTAGCACTCAAATCACTGACAGCACATCACATGACAATATTCAGTTGAATTAAAACTCATGTTGTTTTACTTGCTGTCATTAATTTGACATGTCAGTAACTTAATCTGATCACAGATCCATAACAAAGAAAGACTCAACTTCATATCAGAGTTACCTGTCTCATTAGTAACCAGTTAGCTAAGCCACCATTTTGGATTGTAACTTCTGTATTGAATATTATAGGTCACACATCCCAAACAAAGCAAGAAAGGCTCAACTTCATATCGGAGTTACCTGTCTCATTAGTAACCAGTTAGCTAAACCACCATTTTGGATTGTAACCATTAATTTGTAATTGATTGTAATTTAATATTATAGATCTTACAGATCACACATCCAAAACGAAGCAAGGGCTCGATTTCATTTTGGAGTTCCCTGCCTCATTAGTAACCAGTTAGCTAAACCACCATTTTGGATTGTAACTTTTGTATTGAACATTATAGATCATACATCCAAAACAAAGCAAGAAATGCTCGACTTCATATCAGAGTTACACGTCTCATTAGTAACCAGTTATATAAGCCACCATTTTGGATTCTAACTTCTGTATCAAATTTTACAGATCACACATCCAAAACAAAGCAAGAAAGGCTCCACTTCATATCGGAGTTACCTGCCTCATTAGAAACCAGTTAGCTAAGCTACCATTTTGGATTGTAACTTCTGTATTGAATATTATAGATCGCACATCCACAATGAAGCAAGAAAGGCTCCAGTTCATATCGGAACCTGCCTCATTAGTAACCAGTTAGCCAAGCCGCCATTTTGAATTGTAACTTCTGTATTGAATATTATAGATCACACATCCAAAACGAAGCAAGAAAGGCTCGGTTTCATTTCGGAATTACCGTGGCCTGCCTCGTTAGTAACCAGTTAGCTAAACCACCATTTTGGATTGTAACTTCTGTATTGGATATTATAGAACACGCATCCATAACAAAGCAAGAAAGGCTCCATGCACTAATTCATATCAGAGTTACCGGTCTCATTAGTAACCAGTTAGCTAAGCCACCATTTTGGATTGTAACTTCTGTATTGAAAATTATAGAAGACCCCCTTGAGCCTTAAGCATTTTTTTGATCCATCTTCACTTTTGACCTCCTTTGCTCTGTTTTTGGACATTCTTTGTTCTGTTACTTGACCCCTTGACCTCCACATTATTGATAATTGTTAATTATAATTTATTCTTGTAATATTCACATGTCGTATCATGAAGATAAATTTGGTTGGTTTCATATCCACAAAAGAGATATTGGAATGATCTCCCCCAGTACGTTCAAGTTATTTTTCCCAACTAAATATAACAACATCCAAGAAGTGCACAAAAAATTAACAGTGCAATTGACAACAAAAACAAAACTATGTTGGATAAAACCAAACTTTATCTTTTGAACTTGTCATGACCATACCTATTTTTGTACCTCAAATCACTTTCATTTAATTTTTAAGCATGCAATGAGGGGGATGTTACAATTCAAGTTAGTACCCCTTTGGGGTTTAATTTGAATTCCAGTTTCAGGCCTCTCTACTACCTTAAAGGCACTTCACTTATGAGAATTCTACAGATTATCCTACACGTTGAGATATTCCGGCAAATTTAATATTTGACTCTTTCGGGGGGGATCATTGAGAGTGCCTAAAGAAATGCCATTTGTGTCATTGTGCAAAAAATGTAGTAAGCCATCACAATATACTTTCTTCACTGTTAACCATGTAAATGTACAGATTAGATGTAACATTATTCAATAGTAATGTTTACATTAGTACTAACAGTACATCATGGACAGTTTCACCTGCATAAATCCTATTGTTACTCACCATCAAATGAAAATGCCAGTCTCATAAATTCAACACAAAAAACAACCAAAACAGAAGTGAGAAAGTCATGAGTTCACATTAGCCAACCTGTATTAACAACATTCACAGTCTCAAGATGCCCTTACCAGAGGCCTATTACGCGACAACTAACGAGACATAACAGTGGCAAAAATGATACAAGGCCCTAGTATACCTCATAGACTAGACTGAAATGTGAAAAGATCAATACCCTTCACTGCAAGGCATTATTTTTTCACGGACAAAAATGCCAAAGAATCTCAAGGTGCAATCAACAATAACATCACGCGTCACTCTTACAACCATTTAAAATGTTAAATTTCAGTAAATTGATTTAAAGAATAATGTTTCCTTTGAGGGAGCAATTTAAAATGCATTGCTTCAAGATACCTTAGTCAGGTTGTTTGATTTTACGATCCTTTTTATTCCTAAGTGTAGATATGCACACATCTTCTTTAACTGACAGTTTCTCAAAAATGCTCTTGAACAAGATTCAACATGATAAAAGCGTATATTGCCCTCGCGTACAGCAATAACAAAGCAGCAGTATTTACAGTGGGACATGTCAAGCTATACAATAGCATAATTTTATGATTAGCATGTCCCTGAAAAAAGGTTGCAAGATGGGCCTTGACAAGAGCAAGGCCATGAGGCCCAGAGTAGGTTTGCCTGGCTGCATGATACTGAAAAATCCTGGTTAGAAATTTAAAATGATGTGCCAATGGTTTTCCTGAAAGGATGGGCAAGATGCACTCTGCTATACTTTGAAGAGGTATAGGTAACCGAACAAACTAGAGATGATAGGAATGTAATTATGATACATGCAGTGATCATTGAGTGTTACATGGGTGTGCCCCTAAAACCCCTGATATCTGCTATACTACTGTCTTCATCAAAATTGGAGACAGCCAGATCACGAAATACTTTGGATGTCATTCAATTAGCAGTGGACTACCACACCACAGCTATTTGATAGTCTCATTTATTACAACAAACCTCAATGGCACAATTTCGACAACTGATCGATTATTTATTCAGTTTTCATTCCATTCAAATTTTAATGATATTTTCTTGTGGGCAAATATGATTTTTCTTAAAAATCTAGCTCTACACGTCTCTCTACGGAGAATAGACCTATAGAGGCTGCTATAACATAGAAATCATGACCTTTGTAGGCACGCCCATTAAGCAGGATTTTTTTTGGGGGGAAGGGGCAAATTTTTCTCAAAGGTGACTCCCCATAGTCTTCAAATGGACTTTTGTACTGACATTGGCACCTGTACAGGAGTACGTTTATCATGCAAATATTTTTTTAACTTCGACTGTCATTATTTTAGTTGTTTACACATTTGATTATCATTTTAGTCACATTGGCATAGCTTTTTACATGATAATCGCATATGAGTGTTTTGATGAGCTGATTAAATAACGCACAATTAGACAAGAGTAAATAACACCAACAACGTTTGGTGGCCCGTGCCATGGAAAGGAACTCCTTCAATGAAGTTATTCAAAGTGTTTTCAATCACAAAATGCTATATGCTTAGTAAGTTATGCATTTTTTGCTAACTTACTGTTTTAAAATCATCTAAAAACTTTTCATTAGTGAACTCTATGCAACAAGCGTTGAATAGTAAAATGCAAATACCCCAGGGAATGAATCAATTAAACATAGTGCATAAGGCAATAAATTTAAGATTAAAATCACTGCCAAGCATGAAAAATAAGATTCATAAATCTTTTATAGGAGTAGCATAGTTAGCCACTATAAGTGAGAGTAATTTTTGAATAGTGTGAATCCAACATTTTGAACCCTGAAGTGCCAAAAGTTTAGAGAAAAATTTTTAATATTTGTTAGGTAATGTTAGAATTAATGCATTTTCAATTTACCCCTCTGAGGAGTGCCATTATTTTCCTAAGAGTTCAATTGAAATTGATAGTTGCTTTCCTTTCTTTTCTATGCGCCTATGATTTTTTTATGTGCAAAAATCCTTGAATAAAAGCAATTTGAATGTAAAAATGGAAATCCATTTCTCAAAATTGACAGACTTCCCATTTTTAATTCACTAGCCTAATAAGTACCAGAAAAAGATTTTGATTTTTGAAGTGGAGCATGTATTATTTTGTACTGTCACATTTACATTTGGAAGTTGAGGAGTATATGGAATAATTACCATAACTTCCAAATAAAGCCACTATCAAA
>JAMKCH010012618.1:0-48612 GCA_023653785.1 Ophioderma brevispina
CCCATGGCTTGTTACTGGAAACAGCAACAGTGGTCAAATCAACTCTGCATTTATCACAAACAGGAAGTGATATTTTGCCTAGGAAGTCGGCCTAACCGGGAGATGGTCGGCATATATGAATAGTACTACTATGTAGTAATATCACATGAGAAAAAAGTCAAAGTGGTTTCAATTAAAAGTCAACACTTTTCATAAATTTGGGTTCCAAATAGGCTTTCATCAGGCTTGATATAGAAGTACAATGCATTCAGTGGGGGTGGGCTAGTCTAAACGTTGTTGATTGGCTAGTAGTAGAACACAAAATGAATTATTTATTGACAAGTTACAATGTGAGAAGATGGAGTCAGAGTATCATAACATATTACTCAATTAAGTGTAGCAGAGTTTCTTGACCATTTTGCTACAAGTTATAGCCAGAAGTTTACCACGTGACAGTGCAGTAATCACAGTCTGTCAAATCTTCAATATAGTGGACATTGTCATAGTAGTCTCAGCTCCAGCAGTTTGTCCGATGTGTAGCCGTCTCGTGTTTCCGCATGTCGTGGACTCTGGGAGGATCCAAGGATAAACACGCTACAGCACTTTTGACTGTTATTTAGTCGACCTCCCGAGCCGGGGCATCGGGAAATGAAGTCATGAGGAGCTGGTTTTCTTCAATCAGGACAAGTCGTCCGTGGACACGATCTACTATTGGAAATTGAAGGTTTGCGCTGGAATGTTCGCCAGGACTCTTTGCACGTTCTGCATCTAATAGTAATCTTGCTGCAGCCGCGTCGCGGCACACATCAGGTAGTAAGTGTGGTAGTTCATAATTAACAATTTATTATAGCTTAATCTTTGATTATTGATCATTGATGTTTATTGCGATTGCAATGTAACACACAATTGAAATAAAATACTTGTTTTCAAATTTGTAATTCAAGTTCACAGTTGTTTATTGTCTTAGTTATTCAGTAGTTTAAATCCGTAGTTTTGAGGTGGTTTTGGCCTTGGTTCCAGGGACTCGTAACAACACTCATATTTTTTTGTGAAAGTGATTTCAGAAATGGCCATTTATTATGTCTGAATATTTTTCTACGCCATTCCACCTCTCAGTAGCTAAAAAAAAGCAATGTATTAGAATTTGTTGTGACTGCCCTTCTCGCATGTGTGGCGAACGAAATTTTAGAACATATTATCCCGTATTTATAGCCATAGGTTTAAACTTCTTTTCTCTGTTCAGTATATAATTATGGTTGAGGTTTTACGGGAGGACTATGTGAAGAGTTAGTCGCAAAACTATTCTCCTAAAGCTATTTAACCCACGAGTAGTACCTATCGATTGGTAACAAGGTGAAGTTTCGAGGAAAGCAGCAGCAACATGGTAGGAGCAACGTGGGACGGTCCCCCCCCCAACCCCCCCCCCCCCCCCTTTTGTTTTTTTGTGTTTTTTGTTTTTTTTTTTTTGAAGAGGGCTAGAGCTTAAATACGAGAGTTGGAAGCTGCATTTGAAATGGTTACTGATATGAAATATAATGTCATAGCAACAGAAAAATGCTGTTTTTGAAAAGGCATGTTGTGCCTCAAAAGGTTTTTTAAAACAAAACAGTAATAAAACAGATCTGAAAACAGGTCGGTGACTTTTGACCACCCCTTTATGACCCCATAATGACCTTGTATGAACTCGAATGTATTTGACGTTGAGAATATCATAATGATCATTTCAGTCAATTTCAGCTCACAATCGGGCATCTTGAAATTTAAACTTTGACACCTTTATGACCTTGAATGGCCCTACATGCTTGTAACCGATTCCCAACCGCCCCCGCTTCAGAAGCAGGCCATGTTGGGAGCATTCCTATCATGGATGCACCCGGCCCCCGGATCAGCTTACTTAGCTGAATAAATCTTGACAACACCACCACAAGCCCATTACCAAATGCCTTGTGGATATGCATGAAGAATAACCCCTTAATGACCTCCTTTGACCTTGTATGAGAAAATTTTAACTTGCATCTGTGCAGTACCATTAATGCGCGCTACCTACATATTTGATAATAGTTATTTTAGCCTCAGTCACCTTAATGACCACTTTTCGACATTCAGATCTTGAAAATATTTTAACATTCTAGAAGTCATAGGGATCATTTCTGCCAAATTTCGAGGCCCAATAGAGGCATTTTGAAATGTGGACTTTGACCCCTTATTGACCTTGAATAACCCCTAATTGACCTCCATTTGGCTTGAATGGATTTTAACATGCATCTGTGCAAGGTAGCAATCCCCCCAAAAAAAAAAATTTGCACCAACCTTGTCTATTGTATATAGGATTTTTTAAGATATTTAGATTCAACCGGAAATGACCTCAAATGACCTTTGATAAAATTTTTGAGATCAGACTTTTTATAAGGTCTCAGCTACATCATCTCACGAGCCCCGTTACCATGCAACATAATTGGTACAAATAGCTGCATTTTTATTGACATCAGGTCCTTGACCTTTGTGACCCAAATTGAATTTGATAAATTCCATTGAGTAACCATTGTAGGGATGTCAACTACAAAACACATCCATAGTCCGATCTCTATGTAATCTGTAGAAGTAGCGATTTTTAGTAAAATCCATGTCTTTGACCCTCGTGACCCCAAATGAACTTTGAACAAAATTCATTAATAACTATTTGTAGGGGCTGTCCAAACGGGGAATTCGTTTAATATCATTTCGTCTAATATCCCAGATATTCTAATTCCATTTTTGGCTAAAACCAAAGAGTCTACATTACCCCATACTCTAATTCCAAAGTGGACTAAATACCATTCATCTAATCACAACAATTTGGTCTAATGCCATTCGTTTACTTGCGCATTTGTTGGTCTAATCCTATCCTACATTGTTCTAAAACCGTTCCGTCTAATCCCATTCGTATACTGCCATTTGGTCTAATCACCGGTTCGAACTACTGCCATTTGTCTAATGCCATTTCGCCTACTCCTCATTTGTCTAATGCTATATAAAACAAGGGCACCTTATTACAATACAGCTATTTTTGTTTACATGCCCGTATGTATGGTACATGAATGCCGCTATTTCTTAAGTATGATATTTGGAGACGAAATCTAACTTGAATTGAGAAGAAAAATACATTATCTAAACAATGCAACAACCAAACTTGACAGTGCCCGAAGTTGCCCCTTTTTCTCAATTTTTGTCCACCCCAAAGTTGGTCATATTTACCACAGCATTGGAATGTTAGTTTGCAATATGGTAAACATTGTGCATTTTTGTATAAACATCAAATTTGGTAGAGGAGGTAGAGAATTAAATTTGGCAAACCATTGGGATATGGAACACCTGCACAGGTCAAGTTTAATGTCACCTAGAGTTCACAAAAGGTCAAATGAGATCAAAATACATTAAAGGCAGGGGGCAGAATAAGGTTGGATACTCTAACACACCACCATCATAAACATCTCATGGATCTACCTGTGACATACATTTCGATTTAATCAAAGAGTCTTCTTCATTTAAAGGTGACACGAGAGGATTTTCTGAGGAATACACATTGCCTAAATTGCACTTTGGTGAAGATACCATCGAGGACATTTCGTAGGTTTATTGAACAAGAAAAGAACAAAAATACGTTTTGAACTTGCACTGCGGTCCTGCAATCGGCCCCATAAAAAGCATACCGGATATCTGTCATGCACGACAGAAATACAAAAGCATATTATTACAAAACTGGGGGAAAACGAAAATGCTTTTACGGCTTATTCCCTCCAGGTTTGATTTAATATTTGGGTACATTGTTTAAAAAATGGTGGAGTGGACATATTTTTGCTGTGGAAATGTCCTCTATCTCTTAAGCTTAATACATTAAACATAACCATGAACATTCATTGAAGAGATACAGGACATAGCTCACTGGGGGATAACATTTCTGTGAATTTGGTTTTCGAAAATGCTATAAGTCATATCACATTATAATCACCAAAGCCACAAAATAGAACAAGCGGATTTATATATTTTATACTTTACATGTGACGGTCAACTTTAAAGGGAAAAATCAAGTGCTGTGTCTAGGGGCATGAATACATAGTTTTGGGTCATGATGGGGGTAGCAGGTCAAAATAGGCAGGAAAAAACCACCAAAGCGGTATTTATTTAGTGAATCTTGAATTTTATGCAGCACAGAAGCACTCAATTGAGTTACAAGGGCCATAGAGGTAGGAGCGAAGGAGAAAGCTCTAACTTAAAGCAAAATAGCACATTTTTTGAAGAGCGCCCACATTTTAAAAATATTTGAGATTTGTTACCACAGTTGCATTGGTAAAGGCTAGTAAAGTCTACCTGTGAATGGGTAAGCTCCGAAAATGTCAGGTGTCACAACAAGGAATTTTGTAATTAGAATAATTATCGGAGAATTACGATAATAATTCAACGGCTGCTGGAACAACTTTCCCATGGAAATAGCGGAAACCAGCGCCATGTTACGTGTCTACGCTCATCTAGTTGTTTTCATTGGTTCAGGCAAGTCCAAGTGAAGGTTTTTTCTCAAGGTGGCACTATTTCATCATGGCAGGACATGTAAACGTAGCTTTCTGCTCTGCGTTTTAAGTACAATCTGGGATCCCATTCGAATGACAAAAATCGCCTATTTATGATAAATACATATGTTTGAGCATGCGCGTTCGCAGGTATAGTCCCTAGACAATTAGCAACGTAACGTTGCAAATATCAATTTTGAAAATCAGAGAACCATCTTAAATGATTGAGTTTTGACTTTTATTGGGTGCTTTGATCTCCCCCCCAAAAAAATATGCTCAGAGTAAGTAATAGCGAATCCCCTTCTTATCCCGGACAGATCGCTCTGGGAATGTTGCCCCAGCCCCCTTACCCACCAAGATGGATTGATAAACCAATAAATGATAAGGGCCAGGCCTAGCCCTGGCCTACTGTGAATATGCTCCGTGATAACAGAATTTATCATCTGTATATTTCCGAGAAACATGAATTACATAAAATAGATTTGGATTACATTGCAAATAACAACCGTACTAAGAGATCATGTTAATGCTGAATGCATGTGCATCAACCATTGCATCGATGTACATCATTACAATGCTGTGGTCAATATGGCAATGGGACGTCATTTTAACAATCGCAAGGGTCTCATATTTCAATAAAATGTGGCCAACTTCGGGACAAAAATAAAAAAACGGGCCACTTCGGGCCCCGGCAAGTTTTGGTGTCATGGTTTAGAACAGCATTTTTCTTACCAATTCAAGGTAGATTTCGTCTCCAAATTCATACTTTAGAAATACCGGGTTAACAAAACATTCAAGATTTTTAAAAGCTGAAAAGTACGAGTAAAAAAAAGCATCAATGCAACTCAATCTTAGGAACATGCTATCTCCTACTTTAATAAATGACCTCAAATGATCTCAATGACCCCAAATGACTTGTTTTGACCTTCAGATGATTGACGGTGACGTGGTTCCATATCTTAAAATAATCAAAAGCAGATTAATTTTAAACATTTTGCCAAGTTTCATGGCTTTTATAAAGAAATGCACAATTCTTACAATATATGTCGCTATCTGCTTAACGATGTACATCGATGCATGTGCATCAACATTGCACATGCATTCAGCATCTATATTGATCTCGTGTTGGCATTGTGCCAATCATAGTTTTCGAACTGTTTACGAGCGCGGCGATGATAAACTCGGTCAAGAAGGGGTTTTAAACGAGCTTTCTCCTTCTCTCCTACCTCCATGCTCTGACCAGGCATAATAAGGGCACAAAATCGATTTTGATGTATTCGCACTAAATTGAGGGTTAAAAGATCTGAATTGACAAAGCAAATAAGAGAAACAAAACATTATTGGAAAGCCCAGTATTTGTTTTTTAATAATTATGCCTAGTATAATGAAATTAGTTTGAAATTTATTTTTAAACTATTTTTATGATTGTACCTTTTTGAGACAGGCTGTATATAGCAAACACAAAAATGACATGTTGATTACGCATGTTCATATCATTATCATTTTGAGACCTATAGTTACCTATTCTTAGGCTTCGTAAACATTGTTCCATTCAAACATTTTAAACATAACTTGTGATACAGGGTGAAGTCAAAGATTTACACTCGAAGTTGTGTGAATTTTCTAAAGGGTTGAAAAATCTATTAAAGATACCGGACTATCACATATACAACTAGGTTCTTTCATCTACTACAGAAATTTGAATTTGATTTTTGAACTTGCATTGAGAAGGTATGCTAACTAAAGAGAGGTACCCATTTTTCACTCTGTCCACGGAAATCACGGTGTGGAATTTGGCCAAAGAGACTTTGGAGGAGTCTACACAAGTACATTAATGAAACATTATTTGCTTGCTTGATACCTGTTGTAAACCTTCACCAGAAAAAAATGTCAACCTCTTTCTATATTCTGACAACAATAACAAATATGGAAAATACACCCATTTTTTGAAGGCATTACTTCAATTAAATGTTTCGAAATTGTTCACAATATCTTTTTCGCGGAGAGGGAATGCGAATATGTAGGCAATCCGTGCAATACAGTCCGATGACCCACATTTTCCACCGGGCTCCATAAACTGATGGGGGGGGACTACTTGGGAATCAATTTGGAAACATACACACATTCAAAGTCCATCTGACTTTCCCTTTGCATTTCAATCCTTTCCTCTGCCCTTCTCTCTCTTTTCTCTACTTCCCCGTCGCTTGCTCTTTTTACCACTTTCCTGCTTTACCGCTAGCGTAACCTTATTCCTTGGTAATGGGGGAGGGGACAATGCGTCCCCTCCCCTGCTCCTGTATTACGCTACTTTCATTGACTATTGTTAAGAAATAGTATCAACAACAGTGTTATGATTCGGTAAAATAAGGTACTTTAGAACAAAATACAAAAGTTATTGAAATTAGGATGACAGAGTAACTCAATGGCTTTTGCTGCTATGGACGTGAAGAATTGTACAACCTTGGTCAATATGGTTTTTGGCGGCTTTCCGTTAATTCCATATCTGCAATTATGCGAAAGGCTAAACTTTAGATTTTTTTATTCAATGACAGTGGACATAATGAGCTATTGTGTTACATGTATAAAAAAACATTTGAACTGTTAAATATTTTAAATATTTTGGCTGAAATGAGTGTAAATCTTTTGACTCATCCTGTATGTGGGGAATGGAAGTTGACCTTTCTCATTTTTTATGCTTGACAAAATTATTTTCTTCACAACTTGATATGGTAATGTTGTTTACAAATATCATGTTAAAATTATATTGGTTTTTTGTGTGATGGACTTTTGTTCTTTTCTTACTAGTCTGTGTTAAAATCTAAGATGAAATATACTAATAGAATTCGAGCAAGAGTCATAATGGATTGTTGTTTGCCACGTGCAGCGGATTTGATACGAATGTTATGTTAATCAACGATTCCTCGTTATGATCGAGAAGCAGTAAGCAGTAAACGTTATTCAATACATTTCATGTATAAACCCAAAGAGATTTGAGTTTGGCGGGCATTATTTAATCAGATGCTCAGCGTGCGCGGTATTTGTCAAAACCGCCTTGAACAGACAGTAGTACTCAATGACTTTTGCATATAAGCTAAGCAATGGAAAAAAAAAAAAAAAAAAAAAAAAAACTTTAAATGACCCCCCAAATTTTGTACACTCATTGCGACCTTAGACCGTATCAATAGCCAGCCATGTGGTGGACAAGATACGCATTCCAGTCCGGGGAGGATCCAGTACTAAAATGCATTCACCTGTCAATGATCCCGTGGCATCGCGAAACATGGATCGATTGACAGCTTAATGTATGGAGTCCTGGAATGTATGCATCTTGTTCCACCAATATGTCTGGGGCTGAGTCATATTGATACGGTCTATAGGGAGAATTTGCTCCAATTTCAATGTAGTAATATGACATTTCGTGGTATCTTCAAAAATATACTGAGTTAACTAAAATGTGTAATTTTCTCTTTCATTTATCACAAAAATTGCCAAAAACAAATTTGGACCAGTTTATTTCTTCAATGTTATTTTTGACAGAATAACATCTAGTGGACATTTTATTTTAATTTTGACTTAAAATGTTATGACAATGAAGTTATTGATGACCTGGCCAAACACATAAGTGTTTAATTGAGCGCGTCTAAGAACAAGTATATTACACGTGTGGGCATGAATGGAAGCACAAAATTGGGCAAAATGGCCTGATTCGTAGGATACCTCGCTCATAGAAAAGTTAAGGTGCTCACAGCCGCCATCGTGCGCCAAGTCATTGCAAGCCGAAACAGAACTTGGTTCGATACGCTCGAACTGTTAGCATTGGTGTTACCACACCAATGTGAACTCGCGCACGGGGCTTGATGTACACTAAACCCGAATAGAAAAAACTGTCTACTGAAACCTAGTCAATATCACTACAAACGAAGCATGTAAAGAAGAAAAAACCAAAGATCTAAGGAAACCAACCCGCCAGAATATAACTAACGTCTAGCGCACTCACTAACCTAGCTGCCGTTGACCTACTTGTCGAGGGCTGCGGTACATCTGTCAAGGTCAGAAGTGATTTTGGAGAACATTATGAACAAAGCACATAAATTCGCTGCCATTTTCTTTATGACATCGTCAATTTTAGTGTAAAGGTTGAATGAAAATGCATAATATGCTCACAATCATGTCAATTGGCAGTTCGAATCATGTTTTCAAACCTTTATTAGTTTAGCACGGAAGGGCTAAGGATTAAAATGGAGGAATTCCCTCCTCTCCGCACAGGTAATGTGGTGATGTTGCACCGCTTTGTGTAATAGGACTTATTTCATGTACCTGTAAAATGACCATGGAAAAATGTGATTGTGTGGGTTTTAAATAAAGGTTATTTAAAAACAACTGGCCATTCATCCGAATCGGTCAGACAAATCGGGCTTAGACTAAATTTGGTTCTTAGACAACTGATCATTAGACGAAAATGGATTTAGACAAAATGTGTTTAGCTCAATAGGTTATTAGTCCAATGGTATTAGACTAAGTGGATGTAGACCAAACTGATATTAGACGAGTGGGAAAATTAGACCTGTTGGATATTAGGACCGAAATGATTGAAGACAAAATGGCAATTAGACCAGCTGAGTTTAGACAAAATGGGATAGGACCAAGTGGTTATAGACGAAATGGAATTAGCCAAAAGTGATAGAGACCTGCCAAACTACACCACATATTGATAAGGTGATAATCTATCTAACTGTAGAAGTCGCATTTTAGGAAAATCAGGTCATGACCCTTGTGACCCAAATGAACCTTGATCAAAATTTCATGAAGTAACTTTGTAGGCGAGGTCAAAATATCACCACATACATTAGTCACGAGATCATTCTCTGACTCTGGGAGAAGAAGTAGCATTTTAGTGCAATCAGGTCATGACCCTTGTTGCCCTAAATGGATTTGATAAAAAATGTCAAGTACCTTTTGCAGGGGATGTCAATCTACACCACATACATAAGTCAACTGATATTATGTAATCTGTAGAGTTTTAACCGGAAGGTGACAAAAGAAGAAAAAACTAGATCTGGAGACAGATCAGAGCACAGTCGAGGTGCTCAAAAGCATTTTTAAACTGTGTAGAATGCGATATGGTTCCTTCAGGTTCAACATTTAGATCACTCGGGGCATTTTAAAAATTTGCCCTTGACCCATTAACGACCTTACGCTCTGACAATAGGTTAAAACATGTTTAGAATGTTCTAAGGAACATTTCGGTCAAATTTCAGTCCAATGGCATTTGAAAATGTGACCTTTGACCCTCAATGCCCTTTGATCTCTTGACAATCTTTCAATATGTTTAGAATGTCATGAGGATCAGTCAGTCAAATTTCAGGCCCAATTGGAGCACTTAAAATTTGACCTTTACCCTCAATGAAACATTAATGACCTCCATTGATTGGTATGAAATTTAGAACATGCATTGATATTTTAAACTCAGGCCGGAAAGGAACCCTAATGAACTTTGATTAAAATTCCAGCTGCATCATCGCATGAGTCCGCTACCATGCAACATATTCGTAGGAGGCGTAGGCATTTTGGTGGAAAATGGCGGTTTTTTTTACTCCTGTAAAACCCCACCTTTGCCCCCAAACAAATCAGTCACATTATTTGCGGTCATGGTCATGTGTTTTCTGTCCAAGCCTGGTCAAAAATTTATCAAATTATGTGGCAGAATGAGCACAATGAAGTTTGACGGAAGTTGACAGAAAGAAACCTTGCCGTGTGCACTTGCTGACCATTGATCAAAATTCCACGACACCCAATGGCATGACCATAGTCGATGTATTTGCAACAACCGTCGTAATCAGCGAGCTTTATTTGTAAGAGTAGACAATATTCCATGCGTATTGGCCAAATAGGCCAAAATACCACTAGATGACCAATGATTAAAAAATTTGTGCCATATCCCTATGCACTGACAAAAGTGAGAAGCGATCCCTAGAGGGCCCGTAAACTGCATTTTTTTCCACTTTTCAAAAATCACGTAGCGGGATCCATGCCTTCTGTTAGGGGTTAAATTGCCCCTAGACTCTAACAAGAAAAATAACGCTACCTCCCTTTTTTGCGGTGATCGTCAGATTTGGTGTAACTTTTCGAAAACGGACAGTAGAGATATAAACGGCACTTATTTGTCGGAAACAATCATAGGGTTTCATAAGCTTTTGGCAAAAATGGCCGAAATGACCACTTGCTGACCATTATCAATATGTGTACACCCCACATGCACTGACCACTGGTTTAATCTAATCTATCTATCTATATATGTGAAGGGGCATCACCCTTTTCCCAACAATACGTCACCCAGATCACCACAATGAGGTGTCAAAATGCGCGTAAATAACCGCTTCGAATTAGATCCCATACTATATAATGCGATGATCGTTGGAACTTGAACTTGACATTTGGACACATAGATATATATATATATAGCGATATTATATATATAGATATATATATATATATATATATATTGAATTATATATATATAGATACCGAAAATCAAAAATGCAATCATTTTCTTATATATTTCAATATGCTGCCGGCGGCCCATCTTGGATCCCATTCCGACTTTGCAGGCGGTTCGAAAAAGTACCTGTTGGAATCAAGTGTCCAGCCATACTCAATCAAGTCTCAAAATCCCTTGCGGATGAGTTGTAAGCAGGGTCCTAGCCAGGGCTGGATTAAGTTGCCATCCTCCGAGATTTTCAAAGTACGATAATGCATCCAGCAATATTTTCAATGCGAAAAAAGTACTGAGTTGGTATGGTTTTTTGTTGTTTTTTCCTCTTTGAGTTGTTTTTGAATAGTCCTTACAGCACTCGGATTTCTGGTCATAAAGATAAATATTGAGTTACAATAAGCTCATCCACCAGGACACAGGTCAGGGGTTGTACTTATACATGTACTGACATGAACTGACCTTGTGTGATCTGGGAATCATGTATAATACCAAAAAACCAAGGGGTGTATTTCTAATACATTGGTGAACGAAGGTACTGAATGTGCCAGGAAAATTGTGATATTAATGTAATTCATTTCAAAAAGCCGTGTCACTGACATCCATTTGTGTCACCTTTAATGTTTTTAATGGATCTGTTAATGTTGTGTAACCATGGAGATATTCTCAGCATAATCACAGTTAAGTGATAAACTGCCACTCGTATCGGTTTTGACTCTTCTTTAATTGTTGAGTGAGATCTCTTAAAGAAGAGACGAGAAGGGAAAAAATTCGCAATCTAACGCGCAGTGCTGCATTTATTTCAAACCATCTTAAAATGTCAAAAGCTCACGTCGTCTTTCGATATGTCAAGTTCTAGAATGATTTAATTTCGTTTAATTTTTATTTGGGGGGGCAATAAGGTTGAAAATTCACACTCAAAAGTGTTATTTAACAATATCTACTTAAAAGGAACAAAAGAATAAGCAATTGACAGATGGAAATTTAATGATAATATAACTAAGATGAGAAATAATACATGTAAGTACTAATGCTTTTAAATACGTTAAATGCGTTGTTTGTAGCGCGCGTATAAAGCACACGCACGCATACACCCATGATGACACACCATATGCACACTTTCATACACGTGCGCACACACCCAGCTATCCGCACACACATCTACACACCTCTCCCACACACATCTACACACCTCTCCCACACACACCCTTCCCAACACAAACACGCGCACGCACACACCCCCACACACACCCGTACACCCCCACACGCACGCTCACACAAACACTCACATACACACACACACACACTCCCGGCCAACGAGTCTGTATATACCTCCCCAGCATTCGCTATTACCCATTTATAAACCTGGGTAGAGAGAAGTAATTGAGGTAAATTGCCTTAAAGTATTCAAGGACAAAACACGTTTGCCGCAGCGGGGATCGAACTCGCGACCTTTGGCGTGTGAGTCGGGCGCTCAATCCACTGGACCACATGTGCCCTAAAAACACGTACAAAACAAGGTATTACAGGTATTACATATATTCTAAGATAAGTTTTTCAAAATTTATATCTTCCAATTTCAAATCAATAGCATTTGATCTGGAATGCATCTAATCATTAAAAATGTGTGGATTCCGTGCCATGAAAAAAACTTCAAATGTGATATTACACAGACTATTCAAGAGTCGGCCATCTTGGATATTCTAATCCATGCGATCTGAACTTCTAATCAGATGTCAGAAATTGAGTCAATTTACACAATAAAAACATTAAAGCGATGGTATTATCCAAGGATGGTTACAATACTTTTAAAGTAGACGTTCAAATATTTATATTTTGAATTTTGCTGCTGGCGGCCATCTTGGATTTTCCAATTCATAGGATTTGATCTGGACTTCTACACATACTTCTAAAATCAAATATTTTCAATATGGTTGTTGGCGGCCATCATGGATTCTCAAATTTGCAGCTGGTTACGCAAAAGCACCTGTATGATTTTAAAGGCAAGTGGTCTAGCAACTCAAATCAAGTTTCAAAATACCTTTCGGATAAGTTGTAAGCAGGGTCCTAGCCAGGGCCTGGACTATGTGAAAACTGTTTTATTCTATTCGAGACAAACAATTTTGTGGTCACACATATCAAAAAATCGAATTTTCACCAACTTCATGGAAAGACCCAAATATAAGTTCTTTTTTATTTATTAAAAAAAAAAGTTTATCGATAAAAATGTTCTCCAAACCCCAAATCGCGGTAAAACGGGCCTGTGAAGAGTTTTCACCGTCATCTTACTACAATTATTACAAAAATTTACAATACAGATGATAACTGCTTTAGTGTGCAAAACAATTCCTGTAAACACGGAAAAAATGTTGCAAATGGACAGGGACCTCAAAAGGAGGAAATTAGCAGAATGTTTTGAAAAGAAAAAGATTTTCCTCCCTACATTTATGGTCCTTCGCCAGGATCAAACAAGTTTAAATCAGCAGTAGATTTTAGCGACTTATTTATCCATCAGGCCAAAACAAATTGTTTGTTTGTCCATAGAGGCTCCCGAAACAGTAGGATCGGTAGGTCGGAGATTTTTTTTTTGTTTGTTGTTTGTTTAGTATAACAGGACCATAGACTTGAAACCAATTTAAAGAATGGTAAAAATCAAAACACAAAATTTTTACTGCTTGAACGCTGTTTATTCAATAGCCAGCGATTCAAACAATCTCCAACTGGCACATGGTACATGCCGATTTGAGCTGATGATTACCATAGGCTGTACCGCCATCCCCCCGCCATTAAACTGGCCAAAAGGCGTCATATTTTTAACCTGAAGTGATAGCAGACAGGAATGGTAACCGATAGTTGGATAGCATGGTGTGTATTTTGGAATGTCCATTCGTTTTACTATAAGCGCATAAAAAAAAAATCCATGGAATACTAAAGCTGGCCCAAAAACTAAAGCCCGTAATTGACTTGAAGTTTTGTTTTCACCTCCACAAAAGTAAGATTGTTGCGCCGAGAATTGAACTCAGCGAAATGAGGACAGAAATGGCTAAGCATCGCAAGGGCAATCGGATGATAGACAGCCCTATGGTGTTAATAAGGCATTTGACTCCTCTGTTTTTACTTCCACTTCAAAGCATTCAACAGACATGATACGATCGGCCATTTTGAGGAGTTGTCAGGGCGGGTTAAACTGTAAACAATGCAATAGACGATTCGCAGGCGTAAGTATAGCGCCAACATTTTCGATAATCTATTTTTTTATGTTTGTTGTGTTTTTATTTGGTAATACCCAGCATGAAAGTACAATAACATTGCAATAAATAAAGCAATAGAAAAGTACTCTAACTAATTACAAACCAGAATTGCACATTTTAAAGTACTTACAAGCATACTACTTGGATGAAACACACACTGACAACCAAAGCTGACAAAACCAGGAATAGCTCCATTAAGCCTGCCAACAACCTGAATGAAGCTTATTTTCACAATGAGTATGACACTTGAACCCCTGGAATGACGTAGCTGCAGGCAGCAGCCCACGTAACGACTGGCGATCCCTGAGTCACAAATATCATGCAGTATGCCTCTACGGTTTTCGTTTGATCGAATGTCCCTATAATGCCGATTTATTTTAGGATCCCTGGAAGGTGTAATTTATAACGTTCGTATACGTTCAAAGCCGACTAAACTAATAGACGGCTTTTAGCTTTGACAACGAAATAAAAATTATATTATTTTCCTAACCGATATTCACATCACCTTTAAATTGTTTTGAAGGGAATCAAATGCAATAATAATGTTTTTAATTTATTTTGTAATATGGAACACATTTCTAACATATCTAAATATCAACCATCAATTATACGGTGTACATAAATGAAACTAATATAGGTCAAGTCATTGTAAAGTCATGGAAACCAATAAACAAGCAACCGTAGACGACTAAATGTTGGAATTGAGTTTTCCAAGACTCGAAACCCAAATACCATGGGTACAGGTAATATTTCCTAAATTTGTGATATTTTGTTTGGTAAGTATAATTTCTAATCTCATATACCAAAACTTTAGTTTTTTTTTTCCCCTCTCCCACCCCCCCCCCTTCTCCTCTGCACCCGCGGCCCCTCTTTTCTTCTCCCCCTTTTACATCGTTCCTGCTGAGATGACAAATAAAACAATTTTTTTGCCATACTTTTTAGCTTTAATCCCAATGATACATTTCAATTTTTCAAAACTCAGCAAATATTAAACTTACACTAAAACAATTCAGAATGTTTTCTTCATAATGCAAAATTAAAAGTACATTGATATGTGTTATTCCATAGTACATACAGAACTCTCCCGGCAGATTTCATGACGATTTTTTCGAAAAACGCATTTCGGTCAGATAAGACAGTATGTGATGTGGCGACGAATTATGGCCTTTTCCTGTTAACACAAAGAATTGTTTCAATGTGCCGGACCCTCAACAGGGGACATGGCAGAATGTTTTTTGAAAAGCAAAGGTTTTCATCCTACATTTATATGGTCCCCTCTCGCCAGAATGAAACAAATCTTGCGACTTATTTATCCATCATCGATAGTGGCACTTCTGACCGATAAGTTTTAGTCCTCCGGGTATCCACTGTCAGGACACCTTGGGAGGTTTCACGGCAGTCCCCAATCACATTGCACGTGGAAGTGCAGCCGTGAACCTTTTTTTATAATAACAATCGACTACACCTCTCCACTTTGGGGAAGAGGTCTGCCGAAGCGAGCTCCACCACCCCGAACGGCTTCCACTGGGTATCTATAACTGCTGGTACCAATGCTTCTTAATCATAGCCATATCTTGTTGATGTTAATTCTGGGTGTCAAGTGCGTTACACAAACCACATACAAACCACGGGGGGGGGGGGGTGCCGCGATGTTCGTTAGCTAGATTGTGTATTTGGTGCCGAGCTCCTGTAGAAAAATCCCTAAAACGCAATTAATATGCCTGATTGATTCCTCCAAAACCGCTTGATTAATTCCTTCAATTTTTAACCATACGGCCAGAAGACACCATTTTAAGCATTTTGTTTCTGGGAACTTTTTAGTTCGTAGAATGAAATTTGGAGACAAATCATTTGAAATTCAATTTTCGTCCGCGCCATTCTCAAATCCCGAGACTGCACAGGGGAAGACGCGCCCGATGTTCGATAACTAGAGAGTTTGGGGGGTTTTGGATGTTGCCGCCGAGCCTCCTGTGGATCTCTTAAAAATACTCTCTAAATCGGGCATTAAGTGCCTGATTGATTCCTCCAAAACCGTTGGACGAATTCCTTCAATTTTTACCATAAAGCAAAGACGACCTCATTTAAAGCAATTTTTTCTGCGAACTTTTAGCTTCGTGAAGAAATTTTGAGAAAATATTGAAAAATTTCAATTTTTCCGCGCCATTTAAAAATCCTAGACCTGCGAGAAACGTTATTCCAGATTTAGTTTCATTGCCATGTTTTTGGGGTCCGCTCACGCCTATCGATCCCCGAGTCCGAGCACGAAACGTATAAACACGCACAAGAGAATCTGTGCTAATTGCAACACACGTATACTCGACGTATTGACAGGATCTGGCTTTTGTCGAACCAATTTTTTGCTCAATTTCCTTCCAGACCTGATTTTTCATAGTTATCGCGTTTTCGTGAGTTACCGTATATGATTCTTTTTATGGGTGTGACTTTTGTAGCAAAGACCGTTTTTCCGCACATTATAAACAGAAAATTACAGTATCATGAGCCTCTAACACCAATAGACTGTATATACATTATTTACCTTGTTTTTATATAGTGCTATTTCCTCCGAATTTCATCGGAATTGCGACTTGTAAGTGGTTATTAACCATACCTTACCTCAACAAATTACTTTGTGCTCTCATGAATAAACACCCTGATGGACTGTATTCGACCTTCAGATGTAGGAAGACTCCAACACCTTTTAATGGAATGTCCCATGTACAATTGCAAGAACATCTCTACTTAATAACCTTATCGTTAATTTCCGGATCTTAAGGAGGCTCGTTGGTGGAAATTCTCCTGTTAAAGAATTTCTTGATTTTATTAATCAGTGTATAGCCGTTAAGGGTTACCTGCACTTGTTTAATTGTTCTTTTTTTTTTTTCCTTTTACTGGTCTGGCGTGTGTGTCAGATTTGGTGTTGAAGCGTAGTCATGCCTGACTGGGAGATGGTGACTGAGATCTTATTCTAACGGGGGTCCGGGCCCTTAAAGTGTTGACATACAGCACGCCCAGTCATGTGCTGTTTTTTTTCGGTAGGGGGTTTTATTGTAGGTTTATGGATTACCAGGTTTGGCACGCCGCTAGACCGTTTTTTTTTCATTAGTCCTTGAATATTGTTTATTTTTTTTTAATGAGCTTAAAGCTTCGTATTTTGATCCTGATATGCACCGGTATCAATTAAATATATATATATTGTAGTATAAGGTGTCTTTGCGCACTTCTTGTACTAACTGTAATAATGAATAGCTGCAACTTGTGTATTACATCTTGCATTATGATTCTTTTGCTTTGTCCGTCTATTTGTCTATAAAAATAAGTTTTGTTTTTGTTGCGCAAATAGCCTAATGCTGCAGGCGCCTTAAAAATCCACAACAACCAACAACAACAATTTTCCGAATTTTGCGTACGTGTTGTACACCGGGATCCAATAATCCGACCATTCTTCCCGCTGGACTGCTGAACCCATAAAAACGAATCCTATCGTTAAAGCGCCACTGGCACATTTTCACAAATATGAAAATTCTTCAAATTTGCTCGCAAATGATAGTCTAGGCCATTTGAAGAATGAATTATTTTACACATGTAAACTCTGCTAAACTTCCAGCTCCCCATTCAAAATGTTACATAACATGGAATCTGCCTGGCTAGAACTCCAAAACCAGACCAACTCACTATTGCACTTATGACTGAACTACCACCTGGTAGCAATCGTCCACGCAAGGAATTGGTCCCTTAAACCGGATTCGCCAGGAGTCGGGTCCGCTTCAACAGCAATATGCACCGATGGGGGCCGCGGGCCATCCCAGCCTGTCAATATGGTTCTCCATCACAGACTGCGGATCACTTTCTCAATGAGGCCCTACCTTTCGTCCACGGTGGACATAGAACTTCTCAACCCCAACCATCAACAGTACTGGCTCCGGCGTTTCACAACATATTTATCTGCTACCTCATACGCAAGAAGGGCTCACGAAAACATGTCGATCAACTATTACAAATCAGGTCTTGGAAAGGAAATTAGGAGCGAAATGTGGACCTCGTTGATTTCGTAAGGCGGGGGCGTTACCCCAAATTACATGAGAATGAGACAAATTTGAATGCAAACGTTATTCTGGCAGTCCTGTCAGTCCTAAGAATTTTGAAATGGGCGCGAAAATTGAATTTTTCTTTTTCCTCCCAACAGAACAAAATTTTTAAAATCATAGTCTATTTAGTGCCGTATGGTATAAATTGAAGAAATTCATCAAGCGTTGAAGGAATCAATCAGGCAATTAATTCCGTTTAGGGTTTTTTTTTTCCATAGAGCCTCCACATGACTCCGGCGACCTCCAAAATCCCAACTCCTCCATTATCGAACATCGGGCGTCATTCCCCCATGGACCGCATCAAGAGCTTTTAATAAAACAACCATAGCATCTATTTACATTTTTTACTGGTATTTAAATAGAGTACTTCTTCTTCTTAGCGTGTCCATAAGTCATTGGTAATGGGTGGCTTATGGTGGTGCGTGATTTATTCAACGTGGTAAGCGATCCCGGGGCCTCGTGATATCCTGTGTATACGGACGCTACTAACATGGCCCATAGAGGTACTAATTTTCGAATTGCCGTACGTGTTATTATACTTCATACAGTGGCGGCTCTACTGAAGAATTGGCATCACGGATCTTCACCGACTCAATAATCTCCACTGGAGGTGAAGGTTTGGTACCTCCGTGATCGTCCGTCAGATCAACTTGGGGGAGGTTTACAGCACTCCCCATCATATTGCACGTGCCGAGGAAGCAGCCGTTGACCCGTTGTTTAGGACTCGACTACCCCTGCCGACTTTTGTGGAATAGTTCCGGTGTCCTAAATCTCTCTCACAGAAGCTGGTCGGCGTACTTAGTCCATCTAACGTAATCTCTGTAGATCGATGGTTACCATTCAAAGCCAATAATATTTTGTTTGATGGTCAATTATTTGGATGTCAAGCTGTGTTACACCTTTTGTCAATCATACGAAAATGGAATTTTATAGCGTCCATGCGCTTTTTTTTCTTACCTTTTCACAACGTTTTCTACACATTTTTAATCTTCCTCGTTTTCCATACCTTCTCCGCCTACTATTAATTTACATCATAATCCAACTTTTACCAAAAATCATCATAACTGAATTATTTAGCGTAGGGTGGTCCAACAAATCTAAGGTTTTCTAATTAAAAATCTAAGAATATACAAATAGCGACAAATCAACTTTTGTTTTCTTTTATGTTATTTCTGTAACCAAATAAAGGTAGTGAATTGTATTGAGCATCTAATCTATTGAAATCACTACATATCACTGAAAATAGTATGATGACTTGAAATCCCTCGTTGCACCTTTAGTCAATCAGGGCTGACTACTTATGAGTGGACAGTATCCCGTTAATGTTTAAACTAATTCAAAATTTAGGTGACAACACTTTAACAAAATATTCTACCAAACACCACGAATTTTTACACTCCCTACGGCTACAACTTGAGTAACGTTCAAAACAATTTATAGTATCCAAAATATTGAGGCCCCAAATTCATCCACAGGATTTATATTTACGCTAAATTTATATCACCTGGATACCTTCCTCACAAATGTACGCAACCTAAATATTGATGGTACTCTGTCGCAAAAGTGAATAAACCCTGACGTTCCTCACATTTTGGTGTAATAAGACCCCTTGAATACTAGACGACCTTTCATCACCAAGAATAATAACAATGTGTCTTTGAATATTTTTCCAAGAAAGACAATAGCTTCTCCCCAATGGATTTGAAACCAAAGTTTCCATCGTACGGCTATTGGTTTTATGCATTCCCTGATCATTTAGCGATTCATGAATGTAGCAATACGGAATATATCAGTCAAATTACCGTTGTCACAAGTCAAAATATTTTCCCGTCTCCCAGATATTTCTCATCAAATAATAAACCATTCTTTCTAAATATTTAATTCAACAGGAGATCTGGTCGTGTTTGTCTACGCTAATTGTATGCTTCATCGCAACTGGGACGTGTAAGGTACATATTCGCTATTAAAGAAAAACAGACCTCCTCTTTGTTAACATTCAACTTAAATAAACTGCTATGTCAATTGTCAAATATTGGATCAGGAAAAATGCATGGCAAATTACTCTTATTTGTATTATACTGTAGGACAAATATACCGCATACATAAATTAGATGTTAACGAGTGGAAATTGTAGATGTTTTAAAGATTCCTACAAGTATATATCTGAGCCATCCCGCTTTATCAGCATTAAAAGTTTATTCCGCCCTTACCCTCTTAGTTTTTATTCCTCTGTCTCTCTTTGAACCTCAATTTCTTTTTATTGCATTTTTCCTGCACATCACGGGATCGATAACGGACTTACACAAAAGCGTTGAAGTAGTTCCAGTATTGGATGTCTCGTTACGAGTGTTGGGGGGGATTGGGTTGCCGTACACTTGGGTGTGATCTGGGGGAGGTAATTTTGCGTATGACGCTAAAGGGGCGGGATCGCTGCTGAAAGGCGGAATTCAGGGCTCCCGTTGATATTCTAGAGATTCCGCCCAGATGATGGCCAGTAAGGACTTGTAACATGATGTGGGGGGCATGCCGGGAGTGCGCAGTCGGTTAGAGGTATTCGGACGGCTAGCCAGTAGCCGTGATTTGTTCTTGGGGGGAGTGGTTAGGACGCAGTGGAGATATAGGGGAGAGTATGTGTAGAGTTGGCTGTAGGGGGTAGTTGGATGGTTGGGTCCGGGGGGGTGATAGGGAGCCGGGGCAAAGTTAAAGGGTGATTGGTTGGGAGGGTCGGTGTTAGGTTGTGGCTCAGGGGGGAGTGATCCCGTAATCACACTCAAAGTGTCACGGGGGGGGGTAGAGAGTAACCTAGATAGAGAAGGAAGGGGATCACCGGGGGCTGGAGCTCAGCCCATGGGATTATGGTTCCTTTAGGTGAAACGGGTGAGAAACTTCCTCATGGAGGTGGCCGGAACAGTCCATCCATGTGGAATTTTTCACCCGTTATCATTTAAAAACTTTACATCATATATTTTTTAACATGTAACAAACTTTCCACGTCAAGTTTTTTACACTAACCCTTTATTTTCATAACCCTCTTTATTAGTTGGTGTTCTGTCGTCCATGTATTTTCGATCATCCATGTCGTCCCTGTATCAGGTTGTCCTTAGGGTGCGTTGTCATTTTTCACATTTATGGGATCAGAACTCGATCGGCCTTTGCGTGGAGGTGTCGGGGGCAGCGTCTATATGATGTGGTCGGATCGTGTTGATGTTTTAATTTTGCTGGAAATCAGAATAGTTTGTGTCCAACCTCTGGGAAATGATTGGTGAACTTTGTAAATAACATGCTGTAAAATTAGTACCTTTATAACTTTGACATCAATACTACCAAATTTTTTTATCACGCTTTAACCGGAGCACTCTTCAATGTTTTCCTGCCTTAATCAACCTGGGTCGCGCCCTTTTATAGGGCTTGTTCTATTGAATTTTGGGATTTCTTGTCCTGAGTTGCAGTAGGTTCCCCTTGGACTTTTTCTCATTGCCAGGACGGTTCATGTTTGTCCCGTTGTCCCTCCGTTGTCTGGGGGTGTTTGTAGGATCCCCTTTGCATTGCACGGGGCTCCATATTCGTCCGTTCTTTATTGTTAGAAAATGGTGTCAAATTGTTCAGTACTTCCTTATTTTACAATGTTTTTGGGCATTTTGTTTCGTAATTAGTGGGCACAATGTAACAGGGTCTACATGGTCTATAGGGGTCACGCCAAAACTTGACTCGTCAAATTGTGTATACAAAGCTGTCCCCAAATGAATTGAAAGAATTTTTGCTTCAGTATGACAAGGGCAATCATTTGACAAACCGGTTTCAACAAAATCTGAGTACTGGATTTGTTTGGCCCAGATGACCTTGGAATTATCCAGGCTGTATCCGTTTAACTAAGGTGTAGTTCAACGAAGACATCCTGTGATAGTCGGGGCAGATGCATTTAACGCTGGGATCAAATTCTTGGCTGGGCGATCTTTTCAATACAGGACAGGCATACTGTGCATATGAGTAGCACACGGACCAGTGCTGTCAATCTTAGATATGTGGACGCGCACTTTATGCATTCAAGATGTTATTTGCGTGAACATACTTTTAAACTTCCCTCCGTCTTCTTAATAGAAGAAGTGCGGTCCCAGGCCTGGGAGTAAAATGTTACGACTGTGTCGCTGGGCCCGGCTAGCGATTTTGTACGCAGCCCAACACAATGTGTATTTGTTTTTGATGACTTAGGGTTATAACCATAAGAACAGGGTGGTTTAACAAAAGAATAACTTCAGGAATTTTTTTTATATGTCAACCCCTGACCCTCTTAGGAGGATGGACATGATTGATTGATTTAGTAAAGTAAAAAGTCGATAACATTTTTTAAACCTCCAACACCTTTGAGGATTGAAAATCCTAGGACCGGAAAATCGGTGGGTTTGAGCAGAGGATCAAAGAAGGCCATTTGGTTGAGGGTAGAAACACCATCCGCAACCGCAAGTAGGGGCATTCGGAACTTATCTTCGCGCCTGGGACCGAACCATAAGAACTCTTCCACGGAAGATACAATCACTCACAACATCTGTGGCGTCATCTCTCTTAACAATTGAAGATTGAAGTCCTACTTCATCAACAACCAGCTGAACGAAGGGTGATGGTACACCCGCACGTCGGTTGCTCCCACGTAAGTAACGAATCTTCTGGTTTATGTTAGTGTTAGTTAAACCATAGTTTTAATCCGATTTTGTCCCCGCTTACACGGGGTACCGGAAAGGCCTAGCCGTTTAAAAATATAAACTTTTACACCAACGCCCCCCATAGCAAAAAAAGGCAGCATCTGTGGATGTCGGCCATTAACCTCTCCAAACTGACGCCCTTGTACTCTCGTAATGAAAGAGTGGAAAATCACTCTGAATTTCGAGTTATTTTAAGTTAACTCTAATCGAGTGGCTTTTAGCTCTAAAAGAGCGAGAAAATGCAACCCGACACCTTCACTCCGGTTAACCGAACTCACTCTCTACGAGTGGCTCAAAAATGCCACTCTTCTTCTTCGGATTGAAGCCCACTCTGAACTATTATTCGAACCGAGTTTAGCTCTAAAAGAGTGAGAAAATGCTCACTCTTTTTCGAAGTGAACTAATAGCCAATGAACGA
Source organism: Ophioderma brevispina (assembly GCA_023653785.1). Lineage (NCBI taxonomy): Eukaryota > Metazoa > Echinodermata > Ophiuroidea > Amphilepidida > Ophiodermatidae > Ophioderma > Ophioderma brevispina. Next base: position 23,465 of record JAMKCH010012618.1, read on the forward strand.
ACCCGCAAGTCGCGTGATTATTTTCGAACAACATGGCGGAACGAGTTAGGTGAGACCGCCAGCAAACGGTTGAACGAAGTTGAAATTAGTGAAGAATCATAGATATCTTCAGGGTGAGTATATGGTATGTGTCGGTCACAGTTCATAGGCACCCCCCAAAATTTTTACAGACAAAGTGTGGAGAAGAATTAAATTTTATTTACTGTATTATCAATCGCACATGCGAGTCTGCGCCAGGCTCCCGGCCAGGCTAGGCTTACATATGTACGACGCACAATCATGCATGTCCCGGGCATGCAGCTCGTGACATCACGTCATGCATGTCCACAATCATGCATGTCTCACTGATCATACCAATGATGCGCCAAAAGTCATATTCTGTCACGATGCTATGAATTATGACCTACACTTACAATAGCTCACCAAACAACAAAATTCCTCAGATCACAACTCTATAAGAGTGACAGTTCCACTCTAAAAAGGGAGTTATCAGTCACTCGTTCCTTAAGTTTTATTTGAACTAATTATAAAATTAAAGGTGTGTTTATGGAGCGTTCGTAAAGCGGCAAGGGGCGGGGTCGCGGAAACCTTTGAGTATTTAGTTTTCAAGACATTTCCGATGGTCTAAAGGAACCGGGAGAATTCGCATTTAGAGCCGTTTTCGGCACTTATTCGCATTGCAGTGCAGCGATTTAAATCGGCATTTCCTGGGAAAATGGACGAATCCGCGCAATTATGCACCCAAAGATGTCCCAAAAGTTATTTTAAAAAGTTAGAAACCTAGAATGACTAAAACGTTGTCCGTTCATGGGTAAGTGATAGGCCTGTACTAAAAAATGTTGTATGGGTTTCTTACCGCGCGTAGCGCTGAAAATTTTTGGATCTTAGGGATTGAAAGCACAGGTTTGGTAGGAAACTACAGAATTCCGGAAACACTTTTTAAAATTCGTTTTATGCTTGAAATGAATATGGACCCTAATGCGTAAAGTCCTCATTTAGAAAGACAACCCTTTTTCATTGATTTGGGTGATTTTAGACCCTTTTCACGTAGTACGTAACGTGCCTGATCCTGAAAAAACTACCTTTTTACGTGATTCTGGAACACGGATGATACCCCCGTGTCTAGAGACTGACCCCCCCGGGATTTTAGTGTGTGTTTTCGCCAATTGAGAACTCATTTTCCTTAGGTTTTCCACTACAATAGAAAGCGATTACATTAAGTGGTTTAAGCCAGATTCATAGTTGATGTAATATTAGTGATTTCATTTATGATACATTGATGGGAGCGTTATGAGTTGTGATAAGACAAAAGTCATCTGCAAATGGAAAGAGTAATGAAATTTGTATCGGTGAGATCATAGGCCCGTATTGAGTCTCCATTGGTTTTGAGATACTGAATGATAGGGTTGAATACTGCAAGAAAACATTATGGGGACAAAGGGTCGCCCTGAAAAACACCCTTTAACCTGAACTTGTTCAGAAGGACCACCCCGGAACTTTAACAGTACCATTAAGTCTACCATAAAGATGTTCGATAATTGAACAATATCGATAGGAATCCCGTTATTTTGAGAGGATGGAAAATTAAAGAGTGTTCAACAGATCCGAAAGCATCGGCTAAATCAAAGTAAGTTAATATGAGCGGTTCGTTTATTAGCTTTTGCATGTGCAATAAGCTCCCTCATAACCATGGTATGCTCAACACAACCATAATACTACGAAGAAAGCTTTTTGAGTCGTAGAGTCAACAAGTCCGTTTTCGTCAGTCCCCCCCCCCCCCCATAATCTGACATCCGCTCAGCAATGACTGTGGAAAATTTTAGCAACACAAGATGTAAGTGCTATAATTCGGAAGTTTTTAGGGATTTTTTCCATAGAGCTCCAAAGAGCTCGGCAACCTCCAAAATCCCAACTCCAGAGTATCGAAACATCGGTCGTAAGTCCCCAATCATGGACAGCATCAAGAGCTTTTTTAACACCATAGAATCTATTACATTTTTTTAATGGTATTTAAATAGAGTACTTCTTTTTCTTAGCGGTGTCCATAAGTCATTGGTAATGGCTCATGGTGGTGTCGGGATTTATTTAAATTTAAGCTGATCAGGCTCGGGGCCGCCGGTATCCTTGTGATACGGACGCTCCTACTGGCACATAGAGTACTACTTTACGAAATTGCAGTAGTTGTTATTATAATGTCTACAGGGCATCAGTACTGAAGATTGGCATCACGCTAGATCTTCACCTCAATATCTCCACTGAGGTGAAGGTTGGTAACCTCCGGTGATCGCCGTCAGATGACAACTTGGGGAGGTTTTACAGCACTCCCCAATCATATTGCACGTGCCGAGGCAGCCGTTGAACCCGTTTGTTCGTTGTTAGTGCTCGACTACCCCTGCCGACTTTGTGGAATAGTTACCTGCCGAAGTCCCCGCTCACCCCGGAAAGAGGCAATACGGATATATGTAGAATCGATGGTTACCATTGCTAAAAGGCCATCTATTTGTTGATGTCAATAGGTGGTGTCAGCTGCGTACACCTGTTTCAATCGATACGAAAATGGGAAATTTTATATAGCGTCCCCTAGTTTTTGCCTTACTTTTAACGTGACCATATTGGAAGCTATCCTAGGTTGACTAAATTTATACAAAGAATATTTGCGATATCCAAGTGACCAAAAACATCATAACATGAATATTTAGCGTAGGTCGTCAACAAATCTAAAGGTTTGCTATATAAAGATTTAATGAATATACAATAGCTACAAATCACCTTTTGTTTTCATTTTATGTATTTCTGTAACCACATAAAAAGGTAGTGAATTTATTTGAGAATCTAATCTATATGAAATCACTTACATATCACAGAAAATATGGATGACTTGAAATCCTCGTTGCACCTTAAGTCAAATCAGGGCTGACACTAATTAGGATGACAGTATCGTTAATGTGTAACCTAATTCAAAATTTAGGTGACACACTTTAACAAAATATATTCTACCAAACACCCACGAATGTTACACTCCCTACGGATAAATTGATGTACATTCAAAACAAATATTATAGATCCAAAATATTGAGGCCCAAATTCATCCACAGGATTATATATTTCGCTAAATTTATATCACCTGATACATCCTCACAAAGTACGCAACCTAAAATATTGAGTGGACTCTTGTCGCAAAAATTGCAAATAAAACCCGGACGTTCCTCACAGTTTGGTGTAATCAGACCCCTTGACTACATGACGACCTGTCATCACCAAGAAATAATAACAATTTGTCTTTTATATTTTTCCAAAGAAACGACATTAGTATCCCCAATGATTTGAAACACAAAGTTCAACATTTACCTAATTTTTGATGCAATTTATGATCAATTTAGCAGATTCCAGAATGTAACAATGGACGAAGATCAGTCAAATATTAACTGTCAGCAAGTCAACATTTTTACGTCTCCCAGATATTTCTCCTCAAAATAATAAATAAAACCATTCGTTCTAAATATTTAATTCAACAGGAGAATCGGGCGTGTTTGTCTACGCTAATTGTATGCTCAATTCGCAATTGGGACGGTACGGACATTCGCTATTAAAGAGAAATTAAACAGATCTCTGTGAACATTTTTCAACTTAAATAAACGGACTATGTAGTTTTCCAAATAGGATCAGTGAAATGGAAATTAATCTTAATTTGTATTTACTGTAGGACAAATATACCGCATACATAAATTAGATTTAACGAGTGAAATTGTAAATGTTTAAATTCTACAATTTATCGGAGCCCATCCACTTGGCCGGAAAAATGTTTACCTTAAAAGTATGTGACAATACTTTAAAAATAGTGCTTTGGGCATGGGCGCAAAAAACACTATACGGAGCGGCTTGTCTATGTTAATGGTTGCTATCTAACAAGGAGTATAACTTTGAGACCCGGGTTTAGACCAGGGTTAGTCCTCATGAGTGGACCCTTTTTTTTTTTAAAAGTATGCATTTCTAAAAATGTAATGTAACGGGTGAGAAATCCTCATGGATGGCCGGAACAGTCCATCCCATGAGGGCTTTCAACCGTTACATTTAACTTTCAAAGTGTATTTGACAGGAAAAAAAAGGTCCACTTCTGTAGGGCCTAACCTGGTTTAAAACCCAGTCGAAAGTTAGTCTCACTTTCAGAATACCATCCAAGTACGATGCAGTCTGTCTAGAAATGGTAAACTCTACAGTGTATTTAAATGGTTTTCTATAGTTTGAAGGGTGCTGAATCAGAATATTTGGGTCCAACCTCTGGGAAATGTGGGGAACTTTGTAAAATAAGTCGGTAAAATTAGTACAGGGATAAATTTGAAATCAAGTCAAATTTTGTTTAAATGTACACCGATGCATTTGTCTCATTATAAGCATTAACAAAGGTATAGATTGTCTAGGTTGTGCCCTTTAGTTAAACAGGTACAGTCCTATTAAGGTTCAAGGTCATACGGGGGGTAAACGTTACCCAGTGCTCCGATTTGTTGAAAATGGTGTCAAATTGTTCATCTTGCCTTATTTTACAATGTTTGGCATTTTGTTTCGTAATTAGTGGGCACAATGTAACAAGGGTCTACATGGTCTATAGGGGTCACCAAAACTTGACCTCAAATTGTATACAAAGCTGTCACCCAAAGAATTGAAATGAATTTCTGCTTCAGTATGACCAGGGCAATAATTTGACACCGGTTTCAACAAATCTGAGTACTGGATTTGTTTTGCCCCAGAATGACCTTGGACCTTATCAGGGCTGTAGCCGTTTAACTAAAGGTGTAGTTCAACGAAGACATCCTGTGATAAGTCGGCAGGATGCATTTAACGCTGGGTCAAGCTTCTTGGCATGGGCTGATCTTTTCAATACAGGACAGGCATACTGTGCATATGAGTAGCACATGACCAGTGCTGTCAATCTTAGAGTATGTGGACGAGCACTTTTGCAAGTTCAAGATGTTATTGCGTGAACATACTTTACTTTCCGTCTTCTTAATAGAGAGAGTGCGGTCCAAGGCCTGGGATAAAATGTTACGACGGTGTCGCTGGCCCGGCTAGCGATTTTGTACGCAGCCCCATATGTGTATTTGTTTGATGACTTAGGGTTATACCATAAGAACAGGGTGGTTTAACAAAAGAATAAACATAATCAGGAAGTTTTTATTATATGGCAGACTACCCTGACCCTCTTAGAGGATGGACAATGATTGATTGATTTAGTAAAGTAAAAGTCGATAACATTTTAAACATACCAACACCTTTGAGGAGTTGAAAATCCTAGACCGAGAAAATCGGTGGTTTGAGCGAGGAGCCAAAGAGGCCATTTGGGTGAGGGTAGAACAACCATCCCTCAACCGCAGTGGGGGCATTCGGAACAACTTATCTTACGCCTGGGACCGAACCATAAGAACTCTTCCACGGAAGATACAATCACTCACAACATCATGTGGCGTCATCTCTCTTTAACATTGAAGATTGAAGTCTACTCCATCACAACCCAGCTGAAGGGTGATGGTATCACCCGCAACGTCGGTTGCTCCACGTAAGTACGAATCTTCTGGTTTAGTTAGTTGTTAGTTAAACCAAAGTTTTAAATCCGATTTTGTCCCCGCTAAACGGGGTGGCCGGAAAGGCCTAGCCTTTTGGGTAACCACGCCCACCATGCAAGGCAGCATCTGCTGGATGGCCGCCATTAGCTCTCCAGTACTGACGCCCTTGTACTCTCTTAAAATGAAAGAGTGAAAAATCACTCTGAATTTCGAGTTATTTGAATTAACTCTACACGAGGGTACCCTTTTTAGCTCTAAAGAGCGAGAAAATGCCACCCGACACCTTCACTCGCGGTTAAACAGAACTCACTCTCTTACCCCGAGTGGCTCAAAAGGCCACTCTTCTTCGGAGTGAAGCCCACTCTGACCTCTTAGCGACCGGAGTTTAGCTCTAAAAGAGTGAGCAAATGCTCACTCTTTTTCGATATTGGTGAACGAATAGCCAATCAGAAACGCCCGCAAAGCCGCGTGATTATTTCGAACAAACATGGCGGACGCGTTAAGTGAGACCGTAGCAAACGGTGAACACGAAGTTAGTTGAAATTAGTGAAAAAATCATAGATATCTTCAAGGGTGAGTTATATTGAATGTGTCGGTCACAGTTCATGCATTTACAGACAAAGTGTGGAGAAGAATTAAATGTTATTACTGCTATTTATCACTCGTACAGGGGTAGGTCTGCGAGGCTCCCGGCCAGGCTAGGCTTACATATGTACGCAACGCACAATCATGCCATGTCACGGGAGATGCTACGTGATTCATACAAGCCATGCATGTCACAATCATGCATGTCTCAATGACTCATGCCACTGATGCGCCACAATATTCATTCCATGTCACGATGCTATGAATGTTGACCTACAATACAATATACTCACCACAACAACACATTCCTAAAGAAACACAACTCTATAAGAGTGACTAGTTCACATCAAAAAGGAGTTATCATTTCACTCTTTCCTTAGAGTTATTTTGTTCAATCTTTATTTGAGTGGGATCTCCCTAAAAAATGCGTCTCAGCTGGCCTCTTTTTTGGAGGGAGGATTTCACTCTTTTAGAGTGTTTTAACTCTTTTGTTTTAAGAGAGTATGTAGATATTTTTATTCTACCAGGGTAACCAGCTACCCTCATTCAGATTCCTTAGCAACCCAATTGGTGACGGTAGCAGCCGACAAACTCGGCCCTGGGACAGGTAATACTGGTCACAGGATACAAGTAGCAGACTCGCCAGTAAAACTGACCTATCAGGTTTCATGATTTAATTCATTACTTATTGGTAATGACTGTCATTACACATGGGGCATTGGAGTTTAAACTAAATAAATATTTTATATTTTACTAGCCCAATTACTATTCAGTAATTGGGCAAAGGGTTAATAGTATTTTCAATACCACAATGCAACGTTGTAAATAATTATACTATTTTCTTAATATCTGATGTTCGTTTCCCCATATTGCAGGTAGATTGAGGCGCAGTATTTGCCCAATATCATTGAGGATAAATACTATATACCTTTTAAGAATACTTCAACCAAACAAATTTTATTTCCCAATCTGTGACGGCAAACTTCAGATGTCAGCCTAAGGCATTTTTACTCTGTAATAATGGTGCTCAAGTTATCTTTGCAAAAAGGGCAATTTCGTGGAAGTCGAATTACACAATATTAGACACTTCATTCAATTTTCAAAAGCATATTTTATTACCTTAACGTAAAATGCTGAGAATTACAAGGTCTAACTGAATTTTGGTGATTTTGAGGTATGGACCATTGTCGCAAAAAACAATATAAAACCCAAAGAAGCAAAGATGATTTCACCGGCAAGTGAGACTTATTAAAACAAATTTACGTTTTGAACAACCGAAACAAATTATATATCATTTTAATATTTGGTGAAGGTTTGACTTTCATCAGCGGAATATCTGCATTTGGGTTACTGAGCTGCGGGAACATGTGACTCCCAATTAGATCATAGGCTTTTGACAATGACGATGGTTAAAGGTGACCTCATGGTCTCCTACCACTGGATAAGGTTTTAAAGATTCAAAAACGCTAATCAAAGCAGTGTCAGCATCTGAATGACAGCCCCCCCCTTAAAATATTGCTCTCAGGGCACGACAGTGGCAGGAAACCCGACAGGCGCATATAAAGTGAGACTTGCGTCGCTTCGCAATTGCTAAAGGGCCCCACCTTTGATGCTGACATGGCCCTTTTCCTTGAATCCACCACTGAATCAAGGCACTGCAAATTTGCCTTCCAGCAATAACCGTTGAGGTAGTTAAATTCATTCGCTGTCAATTTTTTCGACCCGATGCTTGAAGTCAATCCAAACGGTCCATTCATACTTGACCGCAATGCAATACAGACCAGTAGAAATGGATGAAAACCATATCTGACTAAACGGAGCAGCAACACATTTGAAATTGCATTACGTGCTACATGTGTTGAGCATGGAGTATGAAGTACGAAGTATGAATGGACCTTAACGTATACCCGTATGTTCATGGAGAGGGGAACCTTCTGGATCATATGATTCCATGGTATGTTAAAGGCGTTGAACCAGGCTGGTTTTGAGAGCATCTCTGATCGCCTGTATAAAAAAACAGTGCAAAGTGACATCAACACGGTTCCTACTAGAGGCAGGACTTCAATGTGCTGGTTTTTTTTTTTTATCCGTAAGAGGACATACATTACCACACACTGGGGACATTTGATACAATCTTGTTTTCATATCACCCAACACGCCAAATTGGAGTCGATGATATTTGGGAATAAACTTTCTCCAGACAATCTCATCACACCATCATCCATCTACTTCGCTTCCGTTTCCGGTTTCCCATTCAGTGTTGTAATTCTGTTTCTAATACTGCTCCATCTTTCATCTGCTATTCTTCCCAAATGTCCCGCGCGTCTCCATTTGATTCTTTTTGTCACGACTACTGCATTGGTTGTTTTAGTTTGTCTTCCTTGCTATAATGAATTGTTTTATTGCTCTTCATTGTGAATCTCAGATCATCCGATTTCCATTACGTCTTTGTGATAGGTACAAGGATTTCAGTCTCATAAGTGATGGCAACCACTGATTGAACGCTATCATTTTTCATAAAAATTGTTATTTTCTTTTCATAAGAATATCTTTGTGTCTGAAGAAAGTGCCCCACCCTATTTCCTCTTAAAATTTAGCATTTACGGAGATTAATGTAGGGTATTTGGAGAATAAGCGTTCCTTATTTCAAACAGGAAAAAGTGCTATTAAAGTGATAATAGCACATTTTTTAAGAGCGCCCCCTTTTCCAAAAAAAATGAGATTTTGCACGGTTGCATTGGTCACGGGCTAGTAAACTATACCTGGGATGGTTCAAGTAGAAAATGTCTATGTGTTGCAAACGAAGGAATTTTGTAATTAGAATAATTAATACCGGAGATCTCAGATAATAATTCAACGGCTGTTGCAAACGGCCTGCCAATATGGAATATCCGAGAAATAGCGCCATGTACGTGTCCACGCTCATCCATTAGTTGTTTTATTGGTTCAGGCAAGTCAAGTTAGAGATCATTTTCTTGAGGTGGCACTATTTCATCATGGACGGACATAAACTTAGCATTTCCAACTCTGCCGTTAAAGGTCCCAGGAAATGAGATGATAAACCTACTCCAAATCTTTATGGGACATTCCATTCCAATAAACAGGGCCAGAAAAAGAAAACCTACCAGTGACATCATTAGTGAAACTATTGATTTTCAGTCAGTGTCATGAATAGATTCACACCAGTCACCTGGAATTTTCTATTACTCTATGAAAAATCAATAGTTTCACTAATGATGTCATCACCAACCCAAATATTGAATGCTTTCTGGTCCCTCCTTGTAGACTCGACACAAACCACATCAATTCCATTTGCATTTCCTGGGACCTTTAAGTACAATCAGGGATCCCAATTCTAATTACAAAATCGCTTATTTCATGATAAATACTCGTTTTGAGTATTCTCGTTCGCAGGTATAGTTTCCTAGAAAATTACCAACCTAACTCTCCAAAAATATCAAATTTGGAAAATTGGGGGCGCTCTTCAAAAAATGTGCTGTTATTACTTTATATCATTCTTGAGAAATCAGAATATCAATGACTAATTATGAATTTTAGTACCAGTACAAACGGAACGCGTGTTTGTTTGTTTGTTTGTTTGTTTGTTTTTAATTTCAATGAAAGCCATTTAATGTCAGCTATATCTGTTGGCTCTAATGCTCTATGCTTACCTCTTGTGTGAAAGTTGTCAATTGTTTTATCTTCACATTCTCAAAATTACTAATTTTTAGCCATTCTTAAAACCGTTTAAACTCAACGTTTCATTGAGCGTGTTCACACCAAATAAACATGCCATTAAGAGCACTATAAAGTCCTGTTTCATGATGGAAAGTGTTCTTTATATCAGTGCTACTAGAACGTGCTAAGTTTCCATATAAAAAAACGGTGTATTCTTGGTGTAAGACTTGGAGGAACCAATCAAGCCTACATACGTACTAATAAAGCATATTAACGCTATTCAACCTTGTTTATATTGATTATTTCGTCCAGAAATTACATGAAGGAGTAACCGAAAAAACGGGAGGTTTCCAACACTCAACCCGTTTGGTGTAAATACCGGTAACAATAATAGCAACGACTATTTTTACAAAGCGTTAAAACACATCGAAAAATGCAGGTGATTTAAAGCTAAATTGAGTATTTTTTGGTTATTTATTCTAGCTTTAACATCTTCAAACGAAATCATTACGGCTATTCTACAATCTAGTTACGGCTGATTTAACGAGGATAAAATGCTACGACGGTGTCGCTGGCCCGGCCAGCGATTTTGTGCCCAGCCCCATAAGTGTCTTCGTTTGATGACGTCATCACTACATCCTATACACGAATCCGACGGGGAAGCCTCGAAAGGACACCCTCTACGTCGCCGCCATTACTGGGGGGGCATCCCGGCCACCAAACACACAGTACACACACGCCGCATATTGCTTAACGAACGAAATAAAAAAAAAAAAAAAAAAAAACCGGTAACAATAATAGCAACGACTATTTTTACAAAGCGTTAAAACACATCGAAAAATGCAGGTGATTTAAAGCTAAATTGAGTATTTTTTGGTTATTTATTCTAGCTTTAACATCTTCACACGAAATCATTACGGCTATTCTACAATCTAGTTACGGCTGATTTTACGGGGATAAAATGCTACGACGGTGTCGCTGGCCCGGCCAGCGATTTTGTGCCCAGCCCCATAAGTGTCTTCGTTTGATGACGTCATCACTACATCCTATAGACCAGTTAACACTTGACGTCAGCATCAATTGTAAATACGATGCGCGCGCAGCCTCGCAGGCAAAACATTTCGAGGTCACAGCTGTCCCAGCATAGTAAACAGTGCTTGACACGAGTGCAATCTCAGCATCTATCTGTGGTGGAAGTTTTCGCGAACTTTTTTCTTCAAGATATTTATCGATGAAGATGGAACGAAATGTGAATATGTTAAAGATTTATCTGAAAACAATCGCAGAGAGTACTTGGAGCGATTGAAAACAAAATCTGAGGAACAATTACCCGATCCTTATGAGTTAGATTCTATTGTGTCAGAGGATAACAACAAAAGATTGCCATCGATGCACTACGGTGACATGTATCTACCTCATCCACACACCAAGCCCATTCACGCACGAGTCTCTAAAAGCATAGCGTACAGATCCCTTGATGCTTATAATTACTTTGTATCGGGTTATGTGAAGAAGTGCTTCTTTTACCAAGTTCCTAACTCCCAGTTTTGTTTCATCCGTGCCCTGGTTCACGCGGAGCAGAAGCCAAATGACAAGAGTGCAGTGAAGGATGCCTGGGTGTGTCTCCACAAGTCTGGACAGATTCTTACCGCAAACTGCACGTGTAGGCCTACAGCTGGGTACGTACATGACATGTACAGGTTTTCTTTACTTCCACATATTATGTACTGTCCAAATCGACAGTCTGTTGAGTATTTAACAAATATTGACTGGTCATGAGGTGATGATGGAGATTATCGCTCCCGAGTTGCCCTAGCATACCTGGTCTACTATCACCCCGAGGCGTAGTAGGCCACGTATGCTAGGCCTACATAGTATGCTAGTCCTACATAGTATGCTAGGCCTACATAGTATGCTAGGCCTACATAGTATGCTAGGCCTACATAGTCTAGTAGGACAGGTATGCTAGGCCTACATAGATAGTAGGCCAGGTTGGCCTAGCATACCTGGCCTACTATCACCCCGAGGCGTAGTAGGCCACGTATGCTAGGCCTACATAGTATGCTAGGTCTACATAGTATGCTAGCTAATAGTTCTAGTAGGCCAGTTTGCTAGGCCTAACATAGATTTAGAGGCCAGGTTCCTTAGAAACCCAATTGGGCCTGGGACAGGTAATACTGGTCACCAGGATACCAGTAGCAGGCCCTCCAAGGAAAAATGGGACCTATCATGGTGTCTGCTTTTAATTTCTACTTAGTGATGTTCAATGACTTTCATTAAAACTGGGACAATTGGAGTTCAAAAAACTTGACACAAATTTCTAAAATATTACTTTCAAGTATAAATTATTGTGTCAATGTGAAACAATTAGAAATGTACCTATGATCATAACGAAGTGATGCCAGGTAATCCCGATAAATAAAAATGGGTCAAATTATAAATTGAGTGCAATATATGTGAAAAAAGTAATTCCTGGCGCATTTAAAACAAATTGAAATGTATGTTGTACATTGGTTAGGATCAAAGGTACATTTCTAATATCATTGACACATTGATTGTGATTTGAAGGCTGTAATACTTATAAATTTGTGTCAAGTATTTTTTGAAGATGTTCACGTTTTTGGCTGCCATATTGATTGACGTCATGTTACAATTTTAAAAGTATCAGAAATACATTTATTGTATCTAACAACATAACCTAAGTAGTTCATGTCTATTTTTTATTTGCTGTTATAGGGCATATTTTGAAATTATTGGATTTGGCTTCCATTTTGAATTTGAAGTATACTTCAGACACTATCATTGATTTGAAAATATTTGAAATTGCATGGAATACTTCAAAGTGAAGGATAAGTCTGTAGAATTCTCATAATTTACCTTTTCTCAGCTGTAGAATTGAAAGAAAAGGAAGAAACGGCAGTGTTTCGCAAGATACATTCTCCATTCAATTACGTTTTGCAGTATTGTCCGTTCGCACAGTAATGACTAAAATCTCCGATTCTGTCCTTCTTAGGTTGGTTCTGGTCTACATTTGTAGGGTATGTTTAGGAAAATCCTGGACTTGTTACGTACAGGCTAAAATCTGATTTTTGATGATTTTTTCGATTTGCTGATTTAGTCAAATCACTGATAGTGTCTTTATGTTACAAGTGCCATAACGTGTTTCATTGATTCTATGTATATTTGGTAACTCCATAATTTGATAATGCAGGGTTGAATAGATAATTAAAATTTATGGCGACGCCGTCTTGGATTTCTCAAAACGCCCAAGGATCCCAGGGTTGCACCCGGCAGATTCGTATTCTACCCACCCCTAATCTATCCTTTTCAGCAAAAAATTGTATAATACTGAACTGTACGGTCACATAACGTTCTCTCTGAGTAATTTCGTGGAAGTCGAATTTACAATATAGTAGATGCTCCATTCAATTTTCAAAAGCATATTTTATTACCTTAAAGTAAAATGCTGAGAATTACAAGGTTCTAACTGAATTTTGGTGATTTTGAGGTATGGACATTTTCGCAAAAATAAAACAATATAAAACAAAAGATATTTTACCGGAAGTGAGACCTTTATTAAACAAATTTACATTTTGAAAACCTAAACGAATTATATATCATCTTAAAGCTTAGCAAAAGTAAATTTAAAAAAAATATATTTATCTCACAAAAACCCAAAATGTCAGTTTGAACATTGTAAATCTCAGCTCACGATATTTAGAGGCTCATGATCGGAGCACGTACGAATAAAATGCGTAACGTACCTACAACATTCGGTGAAGGATTTGACTTCATCAGCGGAATATCCTGCATTTGGGTTACTTAATTAGATCATAGGCTTTTGACAATGACGATGGTTAAAGTTGACCCTCATGGAGATGGCCTCCTACCACTGGATAAGCTAAAGATTCTAGATCGAGAATCTAGGCAATGCAAATTTGCCTTCCAGCAATAACAGGTTTTAAGTTTGAGTGTAGGTAGAATTCATTGCTGTAATTTTTGTCGACCCTATTGCTTCAAGTCAAGTAAAGGTCCTTTCATACCTCACCGCAATACAATACAGAGTGTCTCCTTTCTTTATCCAAAACTAGTGAACCGTATCAAACAAAATATGGACAGGATGTACGAAACAAGTTCGTCAATCAGAATATGTTATAAAATTTGAATAATTCTCAGTAATTTTGAAATTATAGCACCAACTGCGAGGATTGCATTTATTTTGGGACACCCTGTACAGACCAGTCGAAATGGATGAAAACCATCTCTGACCATACGCAGCAGCATACAGTTCAAATTACATTCTGCTGTTGCTGTGTTGAGTATGAATTAAGCGTATACCGTGTGTTCATTGGAAAGTGAACCTTCTGGTATATGATTCCATGGTATGTTAACGGGGTTGAACCAGGCTGGTTTTAAGAGCATCTGTGATCGCATGTATAAAAAAAAACTAACAATGACATCAACAAGTTCCTACCAGAGGCAGGACTTCAATTTTGAATTTTCCGTAAGAGGAAATTCCCACACAGTGGCCAATGGAACATTGTGATACAATCTTGTTCTCATAGGACCAAAACGCAACTTCCTTCTGACAATCTCATCACACCGTCATCCATTATCTACCTCCTTTCCTTTTTCCATTCAGTGGTTGCCATTCTATTATAACCTGGCTCCATCTTTCATCTGTCATTCGTCCTAAATGACCCGCCCATCTCCATATTTTGATTCTTCATTGCTACTGCATTTTGTTTTAGTTGTTCACTAATCTATTTGATTGTCTTGGGTCTCTTTCTCTCTGAATCTAGCATCATCCTTCCATACGTCTTAGGGTGTTTTTGCTTATCATGTCCATTTCCTTGCAAGTTGCCACCAGGTTTCACTTCCATAAGTGATGGCTGGTAAAACACACTGATGAAGAGGCAAATTGGTAATATCTTTTCAATTAGAACATCTTTGTGTCTAGTGCCCATCCTTGCTTTAATTTCCTTCTTAAACTTGTCATTGGGAATTGATGCAAGGTATTTTGAGAATAGAAGGTTTATTATTTCAAACAGTAACTGATTCTTGAATAATCAGAATATCAATGACTATTATGAATTTGAGTACCAGCACAAATGGGGTGCGTGTTTGTGTCTTTGTTTTTTTGTTTTGTTTTAATTTCAATCTAATAACTGAATATGAAAGCCATTTAATGTCAGTTATATCTGTCGGCTCTAATGCTGTATGCTTACGGCTTATGTGAAGTGTAAAAATTGTTTTTATCTCACATTCTCAAGATACTAATATTTATCCATTTTAAGTAGTTTAAAATCAACGTTTCATTGAGCGTGTTCACACCAAAAAAGCAGGGAGTGGTCCCTGCCTTGGATTACGGGGAAATTGACTCTAGATCTAACAAGAAAATAACGCTACCTCTCTTTTTTTGCGGTAATCGTCAGATTTTCCTCTTAGGGACACGTTATGGATATACGGACTAAAAAGCTATTAACTCTATCCAATTCTAAACATTTCTATATGATTATTTCGTGCAGAAATTACATGAAGGAATAACCGAAAAACGGGAGATTTCAAACACTCAACCCGTTTGGTGTAAATACTCGCGTAGCAATAATAGCAACGACTATTTTTTTCCAAGGGTTAAAACCATCGATAAAAGCAGACGATTTCAAGTTGAATTGACCTATTTTTTGTTATTGTACTGAGCTTTACCATCTGCAAGCGACATCAGCCGGTTATTCTACAACTAGTGACGGCTCACCCATTACATAAGTATGTTATCTCATTTGATGAAAAACGGGAATCACCGACCTGATTTCAGTGACATTTTTTGTTCTCATAAACTTGACAGCTTTGTCAGCAGTTAACACGATCAATTCAACGAACTTCTGGTAAGTAAGGTTACGGCTAATTAATCGATGACTAAAAATCAGAGGTTTATTCAATAAGGTGTTTTAGCTTGCAAAAGAATTATAGATGAAAGGTACACAATCGAGAAAACTACTGCATCTCGAAGTACACCACACCAAAGTTAGACATGATCTGCAATACAACAAAATACATACATGTATCCAATTGCACCCTAAAAGCAGAAAGCGATACCGAGATATACTTTGTTACTTAAAAGAGGAAAATACTCGGGTGTCCGTTTTAATTACAAGACGGGATGATGCATACAACCATTATGACAACCGGAAAAGAATATTTTTCTAGAATGCTGGTGAAAATAATCCCGATAACTCTACGAATTAAGGTTGTTGAAAGAAGTGGGGTTTACCTTTCTGATGGCTAAATGTATTTTGGTATGGGTTAGCATGTTGGAACTTGTAGATGCACCAAATCGTACTTATAAGAGATTCCCATTGATGGTAGAGTTATGGGCGGAGTTTGGACTTCGTCCATTACTCAAAATAGGGACAGAAATACCCAGAAAATCTTCGATTTCTTCCTCGCAATACAAAAGAGATCGGATTGAAAGAAACTGGCCCAAAAAGTTATGTTGTTCGTCCAGTCAATACTTTGTATTGTATACATTTGGATGCATAGTTTATACCCCAGAATTGGTTTTAAACATTGCCTACCAACAACATATCATAAATTTTAGAAGGCTTCAGTCACCTGTGTGTTACAATACAGACCTTTATCTTCACTATTCATAAAATCAGCTTTCACCTGTTTCCCTGAAACTATTCCTGGATTTAGTTTGCGCTTTCTTTGAACATTCTAGGGTTTTATGGCTTTACTATTGATTGGCTGTGGAATGGTCACAACCGCCTCAGGGTTGGCTATCGTGGCTATAGCGCACAATACACCAAATCCACGACCTAAAGTTTTTATATACTAATCCCCTCAATTCATACCTCCACCTACAAAAGTAGAGGCTATTCCACTATCAACTGGAATCTAGTATAGGCCCTCAGGAATTTTGTTACAAGATTGGTACTCTGTATAGTGGCAAAACTCTACTTATTAAGCAGCTTCAGTACACTGTCATCTACACAAAAATGCATTATAGCATTTCTGGAATGGTAGCTATAATCAGGTACCGGAAATCGAGGATTATACAGGGGTCAAAAGTTTAAAATGATCCTAACATGTTGAAAGAACAGCATATTGTTCGTTGGATCATAGGTTTGCAATAAAGTATAGTTTCATATAACACCATTTTCTTGACAAATCAATAGTTTCCTGTGCATCCAAATTCGGTACTGACGTTTACATTTTTTTCTGAAAAAGACTTCGAATGTCCATTTAAATGTACTAACAGGCTAATTTTTAATTTAAGTAATTTAAATTTTAGACGTCTTTGCGGTCCGAAGAAAGCGCATCCACTGCAAAAAGATTGCCCCATTTAGATAACCTGGCAGCAATGTTGTCCATGGAGGTCACCATGCTTGGCATTGGTGACGTTGCTTGGCATTGGTGACGTTGTATGCTTGAGAATTCATAGAATAAAAACAGTGTCTGTGTAATGTCTAAGTGCTCCAGGTCATTAAATCGGATTATATAGGTGTCCAGTATAAAATCAATAACGATCGCTTAAAAAATGGGACGAACACTTGAACAGGATATAACTGAAAAGGCTTGGTGCCTTATTCATGGTCACTTCGTTCAAGACACACTATGTACTACGTACCATCATGATTTCCATTCCCCGCGCGGGCCGATCAAAATGGCTGCAACCATGTGGAAGATTTTATAAAGTTTTACTTTATTATCAATAATATAATGTCATTCCTCTGACTGAAAGACATTCATTTTCCACATATATGTATTTATAATATGTTGAAGCATAGATTATATTACCTTACTTTCGCTTTAAGATACTGTTCGGGATGCCGCCATGTGCTCAACGTACAGCGTGAGTTGGTGACTTTTCACTTACAATAACCTTCCTCGACATGCACATTACACTATCATTCCTCCGGTCCCTGTAATGAATTCCTCGTATACACTTTACTACTCTCATTTGACCACTTTTCACCAGTGTCACCTCTATCAGTTGAAAGGGTGTGCATTGACTATGTCCAACCATCCTCCATGCTCAAGGCTAGTGCTTTCCAAGATTTCAGAGGGGTCCCACGCGGGATTCTTTCATGACCTTTGTCCACGATTAGTTTTTGTATCGTGTTGTATTGAGCTTGTTGTATATCAAGAGGAACGGGGACATGGGATCGGGACTTTGGTCCCTATGCTTTATTCGGGATGTTTACAATAGATAGAAATATGATGGTATAAAGTAGATCATGGCGAGGAACAAACGTTCAAAATGATACCTCGAATCATGGGTAACAGAAATATTGAACAAAGAATTCAACTCGTGGGAAACAGAGGACAAGTAGATATCATCCAAAAAAATGGGGAGCAATGGAACAAATTAATAACGATTACTGAGCGCTGAGAACCTACAGCGTGTGTCAATAAAAAAAGGATTTGAAAAAAGAAAAAAAAATATTAACAATATAAATTACCACTCTTCATCATGATGTTAACATTTTTGTGTCGCCTGCCCTCAGGCAGGAAGACACATAGGGATCACTTTGTCCACTGTTGTTGTTGTCTGTTGTTGTTGATGTCTGTTGTTGTGAAAAAGAGTTAACATTTGCCTGTAATATCCGCATACTTTGATGGATTTAAACCAAACTTGGGTCACAGGTACAACATGGCAATCCCCCATTTGTTGATGAGATCAAAAGGTCACATACCGAAGTCAAAGGTCATGTGAGGTCAAGTTGTAAAATAGGCTGAAAATGTAAAATTGACCTCATTTGAAAAGTTGAAGTTCAATTGGAACCAAACTTGAGTCATAGGTGCAACATGTGATCCCTCATTTGTTGATGATGTCAAAGGTCACATACGGAGGTCAAATGTCATTTGAGGTAAACTTGTAAAATAGGCTGAAAATGTAAAATTGACCTCATTTGAAAAGTTGAATTTCAATTGGAACCAAACTTGGTTTGTGGAGTTTACATGCAAACCCTCATTTGTTTATGAGGTCAAAGGTCACATATCAAGGTCAAATGTCATGTTAGGCCTATCATTCACAAACTGCGACGGTCCGAGGACCGATGTATTTTTTGATAAAGTACATTCCCTACAGTAACTCTTCACTATGCGTTTATCTCATTGGATACTCATGTCCAGAGATACATTGAAGAAGAATTATGAATTTCAAGCTGGTCCGATTTGTGAAATCAAAGATACCCAATGAAATGTACAGGTGAGAGTCTAAGTTTTGGATGAAAAAGAGGACTGTATGACAGGATTTAGCTTGCAATAAGTGTTGTTTTAATATGAAGAAAGCAGTTTAAATTATGTGGAAAAAAAACAAACTGTTAAATTTCGTTAATATCTATAAAGTGGAAGATAGTTTTAAACAATAGACAGCAATAATGGCACATTTTTTGAAGAGCGCCCCCAATTTTCAAAAGTTGATATTTTGGCACAGTTACGTTGGTAATTGTTTAGGAAACTATAAACTGCGAACGAGAATGCTATGAAATGCGTATTTTTATTTTTTTTTAAATTGGGGGCGCTCTTCAACAAAATGTGCTAATATTCCTTTAATTAATGTGATTTTCCATGTAAGTGTTTGAACTGACTTCTGATCCATTTTCTTTTAACTCAAGGTACAACATCATGTCCAAAACTCGATTTCAATTCCAATGCAAGTTGTATTTATTGGGTATGATATCAGAAACGACCTTCATATTGTTTGAAACAACGATAGTCCAGTTATTAAGTGAACTATCATCAGTTTATTTAACAAAAGTTTGCCTGTTTAAATTGTCTTAGTTCACCTACATTACATAACTGGTCGTTTGTGTTATGTGATTGAATCAGACCAACACGATTCAGAAGAACTCATAAAAATTTCATAACTTTTAAACCAAATAATCTAAATACACCAAACCAAAATCTTGTCGGATGAGTTTATGGTCAATCAAATCCCTATTAATCTAAACTCAATCCCTGTTTCGCAACCTGTGTTTGTGGATTTACTGGTTTTTTTGTTAAATATATGTAATATAGGTCTTCTAGAGTAATATCATATAAATTAGTTTTTCAAAGTGTATGATGTAACTCAAGGCTCATTGGCGTTTTCCATATTTTACCCATTTGGTTTGCGTGTTTTCGTCGTCTTCCACTTCTTGCTATGAGGCAGCAGCTAAATGTGTTTCAGTTGATGGAGCGTTATTTCTTTGTACTGTTTGGGGTTTGAGAAGTCCTATATCCACTGGTGGACGGAAGGTAGGGCACTCATGTAGAATGTGATCCGCAGTCTGTGATGGAGAGCCACATTGGCAGGCTAGAGATGTCGCAGCCCCCATCGGGCATATTTCTGGAAGAAACGACCGACACTGTGCGAATCCTGTTCAGGTGACCCATTCCTTACGTGGAAGGTTGCTATCAGGTTGGAGTCATCATGGGTTGGTGTGAATTGGTCTGGTCTTGGATCCATCTAGCCAGGCATTGTTCCATGTCTGTAGAATGTTGAATGGATAGCTGGAGAGATTAGCAGCGTGTACGGCAGAAACGTCGACGAGAGCGCAGTCCCTATCTGCCAAGCGGTGTTAATTCTTTGATAATACTATGCAACAGGTGCTTGTTTTCCACAAGCCTTATTCAGCAGTTTAGTGCCCGTATTTCTCTCCGAGCATGCATGTAAAATGCATGAAAGCACTGTAGAAACTGACATGGAGTGGTACGTAAGGCAGCCAGTAATGGTTCTCATAGTCTCGTTGAGTACTTGTCCAACTTCTTTGCTGAGGCGGTATACTCCGCACGCTGTAGACCAGAGCCATGGCGGACGTTGGTGCGTGGGTGGAGGTGTTAGCACCCCATAGAGATCCAGCAAGGCGGCACAGAGGTGATTCCCTCGGGGATAACCTTGCACTCACTGACCGAGATGCTGCCGCGAGTAAACTCTCGGCCTGGACTCTCGGTCGAGCTTCACTCCCAGGTAGGGTCGTATAGGATTGTGTGGCAAGGCGCTCCATTGATCGATTTTGAAGCTGGAAATGAGCCTGCTTGGTGTAAGATGGAGGCAGTACGGTGGTTTTTGGCTTCATTCCGCTTGAGCTCCAGGTCTTGAAATATGCTGCAAGTAGGGCCATGTCTGAAGTTAAGTGTACTTTCTACTCCAATCCAGTTTCTGTCCGAGTAAGGAGATCAATGTCGTCAGCGTAACCACATTGCTAGATGTTTTTTTGTTTGTTTTACTATTTGAGGTAAGTCGCTGATATCTAAGTTACAGCATGAAAGGTAACACGGATCTCTTTTGGGACTGCACTCACTGCCCATCACTAGTCTTGTGTACAAAGCTGCGGTTTGCAAACATGTTACACATGATTTGTACAAGGTGAAGATCTAGGATGGTCCTGAGAAGCTTTAGTGTTAGTCCTGATGCCACACGGTGTCATATTATTTTAACACCCTATTGTGTTAGATTAACACTTTTGGTGTAAGAAATAACACATTTGGTGTTACAAATAACCCCAAGTCGTTGAATTTTTGACACCCTCTTGGTGTGGTCCTCCTAGAACACCACCGTGTGTTTATTTTAAATACCTATTTTTGCTGTGTATTCAAAGGTATAAAGTCAATAAATTATCAATTTACAACAGCAATTTCATTTCCTTTCTTTATAGTCATTGCGGTCCTAATGTAAATAATCTTAAAACATTGAAGCATAGGCAAACAAATGAAACAAACAAACAAATATGCAGGAAAACAACAAAGAATGCGATGTAAGCTTTACATTCACCAGTATCAAATAAAGTTATTTTCTTTGAATATTACTCTTTTTATGCAAGAATGATGTAATGTTTGCAATGCCATATTTCAAATCAAAATAAGCTTAAATGCTTGTCATTCAGGTGAATCAATAGTCAATGTTTCCATCGCATCTGCACTGAAATGACTCATTGCAGCGTTTTACCCATGCTGTTTTATGAAGTTGCTGATGTTCTGTTGAGGAAGAGGTTCCACGCGCGCTGGATAATTCCACCACGTTTTGAGCCAGTGTAAGCGTTCTTGATATGCATCGACCTGCTTCACATTTCACCTGTTGTTTGCTTAACCAAATCTTCCTCTCTTTATTTGTTTGTTTGTCTGCATATTTTCTTGTTTATTTGGTTTTTCCTATGTCAATAATGTTTTTTAAGCTGATTTCTTCAACCGCAATAATCAGTAAATTAAATCGTTGTTGTAAATTCATACTTTCTTGACTTTAGACCTTTGAATACGGTAAAGTGCCACTTTTTTCTGACAACTTCATTTTTGGAAAAAAGGGAATGTCTGTGGAATGCCAAAAGTGTTTTTTGTGAAAAGCAACTCAAAGTTTTTGGCGGCAGAGCCAAATGTTTTTTCCTCTCTTCAAACATTTAAAAAAATGCTAACACCATTCTAAGTAAGTTTGCAACGAAATGTCCTCGAATTTTAGGGAGGAACTTATTTTTGGGAACCCCTTATGTGGTTAAGAACCGATTTGTGCAATTTGAAATCAATTATGTGTATGAGAAATCACATTAATACAATAACTGATATTGCATTACATAAGACTTTTAGTCCCAATAGTGTGTATAATGCATGCGATCGCTTTCTCAGAACCAGTGGTTTCAACCACCAAACCATACGCTGTAATTATTCACATATTTAAGTGTTCATGAAGAGACTCATAGTATCATGCGGAGGGGGGGGGGGGGTAATGGGGACCTATCCCGCGCGATCGTGGAACCTGCAATATTCACTTTCCAAAACAATTTTTCTTAATTTCGAAGCTCAAATCCCTGGTTGTTTATTTATTATTTGCGAAATAAATAGTTGATAGATCCAATTTAAAATTGGCATTCGATTAATCACAACAAAAAGAATTGTTTGCTCTTTTTTAGTAGTAAATATAATAATATAAAATAATTAATAAAAACTATAAGATGTAGTTAGGGGGAAGGTTAATATTAATTAGGTTATAATGAGCTCTTATCGTTATTTCAATATTATATTCATACTCCTTTGTTTTCTAGTGGATTATCCTTCATTTGCATAAAGTAATATTCATATCCTTTGTTATTCTAGTGGATTAATCCTTCATTTGGCATAAATTAATATTCAGTATCCTTTGTTATCCAAACGGAATAAACCGAAATACAAGGGAGGCATTAGGGGGAAGGTATATTTCGTCCTACCCGCCGTAACGAGTGAAGAACAACCCATTTCCCCTAAGGCACAGGATACCAATATAATCATCATCATCATCTTTGTTTTTTTGTTGTTTTTTTTTTTGCATATCCTGTCATAAATTTAATTGTCTTACGGATAATTTAGATCCATAGAAAAAAATATTTCAAGATATGCTCTTTCTGTATAAACGTGTCTAATGTTGCAAAAGTCCAAAAGAGTCGTGCTTTTTGTCATTCTATAGTATAAAACCTGTTAGAATGCTTTGATGTATGATCTTCCATTGAAAAAGAAGCTGGTTTGTTACATAAAACCTGTCATAAAAAAAAATAATATCGTACGGACAATTTAGAGAAAAGTATTTCAAAGGTAAAATGCATCCATTAAACAGTAAATTCTGTACCAGAGAATCGCGTTTTAATATATATAAGAAACCTTTGGTTTCATCTTTTTCTACAATACTCAAAATCACTTAAATTTTAATACAGCGGTAAATCTTGAAAAAAGCTAATAATAGAGATGTTGGCAACGTAACAGGTCTAAAGAGATAAGAATGCATAAAAATGGCAAAAAGTATCTGGAATCAAAAATTATATGTAAAAAAAAAAATCAACATAATGTTACCAGTTCGGGCTGTTTTTGTATTTCGTAAAGGGCCAAATTAAATTCTAGTCGGGGGATTTTCCATCGTGAATTTTCTGACGCAAAATTTCTGAAGATTAGAAGTTCCAGTTGTAATTGTAACTCTCAGAGACAATTCGGTGTTCTTGGATATTTTATTTCTGGTCAGAATGTATGAATTTTCAGTACTTTACGATCTTTTACAGAGTATAGAGCAAGTTTGTTAAAACCGCAATTTCCGCATTTACCGGACCCCTAGCCCACCGCGCACCGACAAATTGGTATTTTTCCCACCATCTGCGCTGAAAATTGCCGAATCCGCGACTTGCGAAAGTTGGTAAACAAATATTAATTTTCATCTGAAAGACCAACCCCTTGAGAATTCGTTATAAAGCACCCAATGCCTATGGCGCCTACTTTTCCACGATAAACCAAAATAGTATCCAAATACCTATGGCATCACAATTAAGTCCTCGATGTTCTGCAAAATTAGCATTTTCCACAGAAAATAGCGAAAATCCGATTTTGCGGTAAAAAGTCGGAATAATCGGATTTTTTCATGCAGATTTTAGCTCTACTAAATGATTGGCAATTGAACTAGTTGTGTGTTACATAATAGGAGTTTTTAGAGACATCTGTGCCATAATATTTTTCAAAAATACAAACCCATAAAATATCCCTTGGGTGGCAACCACCCCCTACACACACACAACACACACACCCCCCCCCCCACACACACACACACTTCACTCTCTCAGTGACCCATACCCCGCCCGGTGAAGGTGCTACCTCAGCATTTTTTCGCTAAAATGACTAGAAGGATGAGAGATGATTACCATAAAGCTTTTTTTATACAGAAGCTTTTGGCATTTATCGCACTGGAGTTCCGCATGGGGGGGTGGTTACCACCCATTGTAAGACGATTGTTAAGTACAATAAGATCGGCGTCTTTTAATGAAGTAAATTTGTGCTTATAATAAGTCCTTAATAATTTATTACGAAAAGAACCGTCTTAGATGATACCAACTTTTTGTTAAAATCCAAAGCTGATTACATAGCTAGTGCATCCCATTTCAAAATTTTCGGTTTTAATTTTTGTGTTTTATATATGCTTTCGGTACGTATTCCGCTACGACTTTTTGGTATAGGGTCGATGTGAAGTACATTTAGGTTGCTCTGCTAAAAGAACTAGTACGTTTCAAGGAAACCCGTGAAAAATACTATAGCTACCCAATACTTCTTTGGTTTTACTACTGCTCGCGACGAAACCCAGTTTCACATCCCCGCGTTTTTGTTATTTAACCACAGCCTCTTGAATTCGCTTCGTCGCCAATTTGAACTTTGGCTTCTAACATAAGGTCTCCAGTGATACATAATCATTTCCTTCCCAAAAGATGTGCGAAGAAGGAATTGTTTTACAAATTGGCACGTTCCTTTTCCCCCCCCCCCCCCCCCCCTTTGTGGAATGTCAATACAATGTGCCTGTTGCTAATGTTTTAACCGGACGGTTTTTGATTTTTTAATGTTTTATAG
>JAMKCH010012619.1:0-57806 GCA_023653785.1 Ophioderma brevispina
CAAAAATTAATTATCTTTTAAAGCGTTCAATATTTTTTTCTTTTTAGGCAAAGTACCCCGCGGTACTTTAAAGATTGCGTGAGAATCATGGAGTCTGTTTTTCTTTCATGTATAATGGTGTGTGTTGAATAAGGCCTTTTTGGTTTGTTTCTTCTTTTTTCCCTTGTTTTGATGTGAATCTTTAAAAAAAATTACAATTACAAACACTATGACTTTTGACAATTCAATTTCCATGCAGATATATTTACACAACGTTTTGTAAAAAACAAAACCTGTGAACATTAATATTACACAACGATTGGTCATAATTTTAATTTCCAAACTTCATATGTCTAAAGTCTGTCTTTTTTCTTAAGCCTCAACGCGGTACGCCACATTTACTTGCAATGCCTAACATACATACACACGCTCGCGGTTCATTTTTAACTCCGGTCAGAGTCGACCGTGGCCACGTGCCTGGACTAGTGCTATAATAGCAGTAATATTTGCATAATGGAAAGGTACTACGCAGGGGCGCGCAGTGCCGTCGGTGATTGCCAGGAGTCGGTGACTAGCAGTAAAGTCGATGTACGCATGCGTGAAATCCCCTTTACAGCTTGACACGGCGTGAATAGGGTAGGTCTGTTCGTGCACAATGCATTCCACATTTTAACAACAGTCCCAAATAAAAAAATCCACGTTCTTGCACAATTCCAAGAAATCTTTATCCCTGTGTGTTGATGCAATCATTATGCTCCCCAATTCATACTCAATCTGCACCTGTTTCTAATGAATAAGCAAATACTAGTAGGTGGTATTGTTTCTCCAAATACAATGTGGTTTTACAGTATAAACATTCCATCTGATGTTTGAGAGTTGTAACAACACGGTCTTATTTTTTTTTTTTTGATAAAATTTGTTCCTGTTAACGATACATTTTGTGATCATGGCACTTTCTTTTGTTTATGGTTCATTAAGCCAAGTTTATCTCAGGAGACCATGCTTTTTGTTGAAATTGGTCTTTTAGCAAGCAAATTTTTTTTTACTCACTCTGCCTTGAACTGAAAGTGTTTTTTAATTTTTCCGAAAAAAAATGAAAAATTTGGCGCGATGAAAAAAGTGAGATCAAAAAGCAACTAAAAATAAACAAAATTCCCACATTTCGTATTAGCATTTTTTCTATAAAAAAAAAACACCATTTCACATTTGCATGTTTTTTTTCACATTTCTTCTAGACAGACGATTTTTTGTGCCTTAGATGTCTTATAAAAGGCATTTCCAGAATTTCTTTTGATTTTACATTTGTGATTTGATGTTAAATAATATATCATTGTGTCCCTGTTTTTTTTCATCAAATACATTTGCTTTATATGCACACAAAGATATAAGGTAAGTTTTTTTGTGAGGTTTGAAAATATGACCCTTGAATAGACCACACTAAACGCCTCAACTTGTGAACTGAAAAGGGGGGCCCTAATTGCCTTACATATAGGTGCGGACCTATCCTCATGTATCTACGATGTGGGTTCATAGGTATCTCAATGACTTACATGTTTGATGTATCCCTAAAAATGACTCGCGTGTTTGACGGTTCATTTAAATTAAAGGGGATTATATCATTAGCAGCGATATTGCGAGAGAATAAAATGTGGAAATGCATTTGGTTTAACTTATAATCAGGGATTATAAGTGTGTACAATTCCCTAACTGCTTTATTGTAGACACACCCCACCAAATGGGAAAAATGAAGTCTTTGAGCACATTAACATACAGCGATGATGTCCTCAAATCTCAAGGAACAGCTGATTGTGTTTACACTAGCACGAATTAAATCAAGATCAATAATTGTTGTGTTTTGAGTCAAAACTGTATTGAGTCTTGGTGCCCAATTATCACGCTTATAAATTCTGGGATACCGTATTGTTCCTAATAACGCCCCGGGTGGTGCATTTTTCAAAAGGGAGGGCGTTTATTCAGTCAAAAATTGAAAGTAAAAATTATCGATGATTACCAATAATACAACGAACGAGCAGGGGGACACTGTTTTTCGCACCTCCCTAGTCAAAGTTCCATACCAATTTAACTATTACAACTGTGCACAAACAGCGATGTATGATATGGATTATCGACAGTTCCGTCCCTTAAATCATGTGATAAGTTTAAGCTTAACTAATTTTCCTGAATTGTTTTATCCAAAAATCGTAGGGGGGGCGTTTATTATCGCGGTGCGTTTATTAGACAACACTGTATTCACCAAGAAGCTTTTTTGGGTTTTGATCTCAAGTCGGATTTTGATAGATACCCCGGCATGGAAATGTAATAATCAGATAAAAAGTACTGCATTGTTTTAAATACACGGATTTCAAGGCCAACACTTGCATAATGTGATGTTTTCATATCCATGACATTAAACTAAAAGCAAAAATCTGACATTTTGATGATTTTTTTTAGGTTTTGGATTAGCCAATCGCTGCTATCCCTTTAGGAGCTCGGGACAACATAGATCTTTCCGAAATTTTTCATTGAAACTCTAAAACACTCGAATTGAACAACTGCCATCTGAGTCACCAACAAATCCAAAATAAAAAAAGGGGGTCACCGACCTCGGTTTTCATATCATTTGTTCAAAATACCTATTTTTTTGCCATTTTTTGATCAAAACATTAGTACACAAACCTATGGAAATTTGATTTTTTACGACAGACATTTTTTAATTATAAAAAAACTTCTGCTCGAACTTTTTTGATGGAATTTTAATAAAAGTAGGCGCACTACTAGAAGCTTTCGATTAGAAAGAAAAAGATGGGGTCAACCGAACTACTTTTCTCACTAATGTCACACGTTTTTTAGTGCGCAAAATTGTGAAGAAAACTGTCCTATGCGACTTCAGAGGCGTCACACGCAACATAGGTTATGCGATCTCAACGTGTCTAATATGCTCCTCCGCGGCTCGTGCGCGATGATTGTATCGATCCACGCATTTCATACTTAAAGACCAAGATCCTATTTAAAATATCTAGTTTGCCTTATAAGGCGAAGACATTCTCTGAAATCTGAGAAAAATTGGGAGCATGGGACAAAATACCTTAAAACAGGAATATGCCCCACACTGCCGTGTCAACTGTTTTAAAATACGGTAAAGTTTATGGAACTTTCGCAATTTCGGAGTCATTTTAATACCCGGCAAATCTGCCAACACAATACTATAAATCTTGTCATTAA
Organism: Ophioderma brevispina; assembly: GCA_023653785.1. Taxonomy (NCBI): domain Eukaryota; kingdom Metazoa; phylum Echinodermata; class Ophiuroidea; order Amphilepidida; family Ophiodermatidae; genus Ophioderma; species Ophioderma brevispina. The sequence continues at coordinate 3,202 of JAMKCH010012619.1, forward strand.
CTGTAAAATGCACCTACGTGTAGTTTTAGGGCGCAAGAATGTAACTCTCAATTCCACTAGAACTTAGTAGATTAAACTGTTTACATATTTTTTGAAAAAATTAATATTTTTATAATATAATTGACAATATGACTTTTCATGTTGCTTTCCGTATTATTAGTCGTCTGAATTTACCTTATCTTTTAACGTCTTTGGAATTTTAGTGACGAGGAAGGGAGGACAGAATTAGGTATAGCGCTGACGGAAGGGGTAACTTTTTGAGGTATGCTTGCGGCCAGCCCCTACTTCCGAACTTGGGACATTTCCTGATTTCATTATTTTCATTTCCTCAAGTAGGTCCTTAGGAACTCAGTGAAATTTCAAGAATATTTGCAGTGGCAAGGAACTAAAATTTGGCTAAAATTTAGCTTCTTGGTAAATAAAAAAAAATTAACAAAGGGGACCTCAAGAACGGAATTATCAGTCGCCTCTCTACACATGTATGCTACAGAGTTGTTTTCTTCCTCCAGCCCACCCATCGACTTACCTACCGCCGCGCCTTGTTTCTACGTAATCCTTTGTTGCAATCATCATCTCAGTCCGACTGCGCAGCAGCGATTGCAAGTTTTCCTCCAGTCACTTTCTGTTTGGGGGGGCCAAGTTGGCGATATCCTTTTGGTTGCAACAATGGTGTTTGTGTCCCCCAGCTTTGTGATGTAGGAGATTGATGTTCTCTTGTCGGCACTGCTTCCTCTTCCATGTGATTGGTGTGTAGAAAGCCATATACCCTACTAGCTCTCCCTCTGGCATCCTTAGAATATTACCAAGAAAAGTAAGCTGTCTCAGTCTTACTCAGTTTATTCAGAGCTCCGTACTGTAGCAGCATAGGATTGTGGCATTTGGGTCACGATCAATGCGCTTGAATTAGCATAGAGTCTGGTAGCAACATGTTGCGAAAGATTGACCTTCACGCTCCAATTGTTTGTCAGCACCCAGTTTCGCAGCCATACAAAAATACGTCAACCATTTTTGTGTTGAAAGGCGTAACTTTCATTTCGATGGTATATTTTGCCTTCTCCCATTTGCGCTCCAACTTCCAAATTGCTGCCCAGGCAAGGGCCTTTTCGTCTTGTAAGGTCTTTAGAACTGGAATCCATCAACAACCAAGATATTTGGAATTCCCAGAGAACATGGGTTGTATGCCATTGCCATAAACTTTAAGTAAGCATGGAAGTGGTTTCATTTGGTAGTCATGTTACTCTGTCTTTTGCACACTGATGATAAGTCTCAGTTTCTTCAGCTGCAGCTGCTGTTCTGCTAACTTGCCCGAGCTCTAGGGATTGAAGACTCCATAGGGGCAGATAATCGTCAGCGAAACTAGGTCTTTTAAGACTGGCTGGATACCTCTGACTGACGTGGATGTGTCAAATCAATCCGGAATCTGTATCTTTGGTTGCCTTTTGCAGAGTAGTCCTCAGCACAATGAACTAAAGGGAAGCTATACTCTCCTGCAGTACCCCTTGAAACGCTGAAATGCTCCGCGATATCTACCATACGAGCGCTTTTGGAATTGCTGGAGAGAACGCCTATGGCTTTGACCCACCGTGTCTGGATAACCATAGTGCCGGAGAACCGAGAACTGACCTTCCTGTTGATTCGAGTCAAGGCCTTTCTTAAAATCGATGACAGTGATGGGTGTGGAGTTGATACCTCTGAAAAGCCTCCATGATTCTGCTTAGGATGTGAACCTGCTGTGCACAGCTTCTACCTGGGCGGAAACCAGCTTGGTTGGCTCTTAGTATAAGGATCAACATTTTTGCTGCCACTGCACCGACATCAAGGTAATTCCTCTGTACTTATTCATGCAGCTGAGGTCTCCTTTCTTAAGGCAAAGGAACAATGATGTTAGTGATCCACTGTTTCGGGGGTGTAGAGTGGGGGACAACTTCAACGCACAACTTGTGGATGACCTGCACTTACCTCCACCCCCCACCACTCTGGAGTGCTTCTGAAGTTATTGCAACTGTCCCTCCAGCTGCCCTGTTTTTTTCATTCCTTGCAGTTGCTTTCTGGTTTCTTCCTTCGATGGGATGGTGGGGGGCCTTGGCATATAGGCAGGTCCTGATCAGCAGGAGATGGTAGGTCAGATGTTGGTGGAGCATTATCGTTGTTGAGTAGAGTGCTAAAGTATTGCCGCCACTCATCAAGAAGTTCTTTTTTTTCCCTTTATGGGGCTTACCATCCCTTTTCTTACTTTGGTGAAGATCTTGCTATCCTGACCAGGAGTTCGTGAATTTTCCACATTGTATTACATTCACCCTTCTCATCTGCAACTTCAAGTCATCCATCTTTTTGTTTGAGTTTGTGGCCAGTTCATTAGATTTATATGATTCATTCAGCCTTACATTGAGATTCCGCCATGCATTCTTTGAATGGTTGGTTCGATTCTTAATCATGGGGATTTCTTCTTTGCCGTGTCTCGCTCCTGCCTCAGCCGTAAGGTTTTCTCATACACCCCAGCTAGGTCATTCCCATGTGCTGCATTTGCCAACCACTTCTTTGGCTGCTGGCTTCAAAAAACGGCTTCCTCACTTATGGTTGTCCGTTCATGCTTGATTGGACACAGATGAGTCTAGTTGCTGAATGATCTGAAACCTATTGGAAAGTTCGATCTTAAATTGGTGTTTTGAAGAAGGATTTTGTAGCTTCTTCAAGTCAAACTTTGGTCTTCTGCAGCTTTACCTTGTAGATGTTCTAAAGCTGGCTCTGGACAGATGCTGATATTCTGTGATCAAACAAGCGCCACAGTTGTGGCTCTGCAGTTACGGAGAGAATTCACACCATATTGTCCATTGACTATATGAATGTGGTCCAGCTGGGATTTGAAACCTTTGGGTGCATCCAGGCCATAGACGGCTGCTTGGTTGGGGGAATCTGGCCTGAGCGTGGCTAGCTGGTACTCTTGACAGAGTGAAACCAGCTCTCACCATTTGTGTTAGTTTCCTCATGGTAACAGTGATGACCACAACGACGGGTTTAGACAGGTGCTATCCTTGCCAATTCTGCATTGAAATTCCCGATTGTAGATGGTAGCATGCCTCTTTAAACCGTCCAAGTTTCTTTTAGAGTGTCCATAAAGGTGTCCTTGTCTGTGTCACCTCACTGACTCTGTTGGAGCATATACAGTTTGTTCTGTTAGCCTTGATTAACCATGAAAGTAGCTGTAGGATCCCGCTGGCTGACTGATTCTACACTCAACAGGCATCTGTGGGCATGCTTGGTCGTGCCATATCCCGACCCCCTCCAGTGTTTTCATTTTTGTTGCACTTTCAAAATTAAAGTGTCATTTCATGATCCTAACACTTTCATGTGTTTGTTTTATTAGTTCAACCATATTATATGCCTCGAGAAAAGGTTATTTCCAATTTTAAGTCGATCCCCGAGGTGCCACCATATGCCACTGCGGTTGTCATTTCTATTCCGTAACGAAAACAGACAATTCCAGTGCAGGTCAATTTCACACGCAAAATTTGGCACACATAGACCATGAGATCAGATATCGAATAATCTCGGGGTTTTTTACAAGGTGAATTTAAAAAATTCTATATTTGTAATTTGAAGGGGTGGTTTGTGACACCCGATAGAGGCCTACATATATTTAAGATCAACATTGCATTGAAACAATAAAAATATTGGATTCTCGCCTACAATTACAGTCGTCTTTTTTTTCAAACTAATACAATATACTTTTTCTCCAGCATCATGGGGAAAATATACAAACCACGTCACCATCATCTCATCCAGTCCTTTCGGTGTTTTTTTCCTGAGAAGTAGTTGATTTCTTGCATTTTTAGGTTACCGTCTGGTTCAGAGCATCTCGCGGCTTCTATGTTTTTTAGTTTGCGCATTAGACGCATGGCACGGTGCAGGCTCTGCTTTTACGCCGAGTCCCCATTCAGAACGCTTGAGCATTTTTGATTGAAAATCCTACTTGGAACAGTGCCAGATCTAGTTCGCGGAGCTAACGTGTCCTAATCCCGCCTTAAATGTGGATTCTGAAACATGTATAAGAATTGGGTCTTCTTTGAGCCGTGTGAATTCAAATGGCGAGAGCCATAAATCAAACCAATGTAAGCAACAGCACTCGTAATGGCATTCGGATAGCAAAGGTAAACAACTAGAGCAATTGGCCTTTTGAAAAAATCCTAGTCACAAGCAGATGTAATCAGCCCATGTGACCCCCAATGTTTGTACACGTTTGGGGTTGGCAAAAAAAAATTCGGATGGAAAATAGTCCGAGGCGCTGATTCTCCGCCGATGTAATGGAGTGAAAGAATAGATAATGGTGTATTTTACTAGTTTTTAAACTAAAACATAGACTAAAGTTAACCTTATCCTTCAAAATTTCCTCATCAGAACTTGAAGCAATTTGGACCCACATATTTTATTAATTTATAATCATCATCGCTAATTCCAAGTTTTTCAAATTTAACCACCATTGGCAAACTCCTACTAGTACTTCTTACTATCGCGTAAGGGTTCAAGCTGGCCATAATTCCGGTATGCTTACCTACCAAATAGACAGGCCAAGTCGACCCAATGGGACCACCTAGTTAAACGGAATTTGGTTGGGTAAGTACGATGATCACAGTTGGCCACCTACTCTCTTCCAGGCAAATCACAGCAGATTACATAACAATCCCCATACATTATGGGTACTAATGTTCACGTTTACATATCATTGAGGAATCAGGCCAAGTCATGTTCCTGTACATGGCGAAATAACACTTGCAATACAGCCAATCACCACTTACCTAAACCATTGTGTTAATAGTATTAACATCTTTGTATGGAATACTTTTTGAGTATTTTGGCAATTCTACAATTCCTGATACACTCCCGTCAAGGCCGATACAACTATTTCTATTTTGTGAATGAAAATATACAATTATATTATTTTTTATTCTTCTTCACGCGATCTGTGGGTCACTCTGCTAGGGAATTGCGACCGCCGCACATCGGTATAAAGATCTTGTTATATTCACTCAGTGTCCCCACCACAATGTGTTGCGATACTGTTTTGAAATGGATGGAAGTCTCGGCCACGGACTTGGTAAGAAGGATACCACCCATATTTGGGTTTTGCCTATCACGTATCCCTGCCATGCATCACATGTGTAATTTGGTTGTTTCCGATGTATGGGGTATTGGTTTTCTCTACTGGATATGAGAGCCTGCACGTGCAACATACCCCCCATCAGTACGGGGAAACAAAGTGCCGGTTTTGATGGTAGACGCAATAAAGCATGTTTGCAAACGCCCTATTCTACTGTGCTAATAAAAGTGGTTAACCATAAAACGTGGCGTTTTTTTGTTATAATCTTGGGGGGAATTAAATGGATTCGAGGCGCAATTTCCTGACGACAATGAGAAAAATGCGCCTTTCATCGGATATAAATCGTACTACTCGACTTCCGTGTAAATCAGGAGGGTCCAAAAGACGTCGGACACGCCCCTTTAAGCATTATAACTTAAGGGTTACATAGGCCCTCACGCTATGCCTTGGTAATCGGGTTGGGTTTTTGATTGTTTTACCTCTTAAAATGATATACATATTATAGTTTTTTTATAAGGCAACCGGCCTGCAATGAATCCATGAACCCCCCCCCCCCCCCCCCCCCCCCCCCCCCCCTCATACCGAGAAACAGGATGAGTACATTTCAATAATAACTTAAATGACCATTTCACAATGTCAAACAATGTTTCACAACCCTAAGCCGTTCATAAATATCAGAATTTGGTAGGGACGCATACCGGAATTATTGCCCAGCTTAACTCGTTGTGTGATAGTACTCACTAGTAGGTTCATCGATCCTTTAAATATATGAGGCAAATCATCAAAATCAGAGTGGTGATCGCCGGTCCTACCAAAAAAATACCATCGCGGATTGGCATAGGAAACCCTGGATCGTTTAATCTCAGGTAACGTGCAAGTAATTTACCACAAAATCAGCTCGTTTTTTTTCGTTCGTTCGTTCGTGCAAGTCCAAAATCACAGTGGATATCCGTCTTTAACCAGCTTGATAGTTTCATCATCCAGGTTGATCAGGCCTGAATTCCTCTTGTGGACTTGTAAACCTCACAGTCTCTATGCTGTGGCTAATGGTTTGTGGCTCCCACAATCGCAGTTGGTGATGGTTCTACTCGGATCTTGTGAAGGAAGGTCTCTTTGTAGACCACCGCAAGTTCCGCGTCTGTTGAGGTTGACCCATGCTTTCCTATCATTCAAGGTCACAGCCTTTGGCTTGCTAGTGGGCTGCCCACAAACTGCTTTAGGTTTCCCAAAGTAGAGATTGACCATTGCTCAAACCAGCTGTCAATTGTCCAAGATGATACATAGTGATACTGTGACGCATTGTCATGGATTGGGTAGCACAGTGATTGCCTTGGAATTCGCTGATCCTCAAAGGGTGTTTGGTGGTGGGATTAGACTACCAGGTTCATCACATTTGCTTGGCGAGCTTGATCGTCTGAAGGTTCCTCCTAATATTTGCAGGAGCTATGCCAGACAGAATTGGGAGGTTTCTACAGGCGGTTGCCAAAGGCAACCCTAACAATTCTCATTGCATCATTCCGAACGACATCAATCTTGTGTGAATGTACGCTGGACTCCATACTGGTGCAGCGTTTCAGCAGTGGGTTGGCCAAGTGCACAGTTGATGTATGTAACGGGGGTCAAAGGATGCACCCCATCAGTTTCCGTCGAGGCCCCCCCCCCCCCCTTCTGAGGCTGTGACACTAGCCACTACTGCGTCCTTGGCAGCGACTGGCCTTGGTGTGTGATTGAAAGTACGGCTGCGGTCCATGTGACGCCAAGGTACTGTCGGTGTTGTGGTCTTTGACAGTTTTTTCCTCACTAGAATTGTGTTTAGTTTCTCTTTTTGCACATCGCTTTGCCAGTGGAAAAGCAGAGCTGACGGTCTTGGGTTTTGCTGATTCTAGTGCCATCGGTGGCAGAATTGGCTTACACAGTGATTAGGTCTTTCTGCAGCACTGTTTCTAAGGATTCAAAGGAGTCAGCAGCGATTCCAAGTGCCGTGTCGTCGCGTAGGAAGTACGGCGAACAAGCTCCCTTTGTGCAATCTCTGAGACTTAGATGTGAAGAGACTGGGTGCCCAGGACAAGACCCTTGGTGGACACCATCCCGACGTGTGCGCTTACGACTGCGGTTGCCCATTTGATGTCTCCATACGAAAGATCTGGCTTGGATGAGCAGCAATAATGAACTTGACAAGCTTGCATCAGGGAAGATTTTGGAGTAGCTTGAGGTAGAAAGGCCTCGGTGCCAGACGTAGTCGTACGACAGGTTAGGTCATGAAGACTGCACTGCTCCAAACTTCTGCTTCTTCTGGAATGCTTTCTCGATGTCATTAACTAGTCGTGCTATCTGGTCAGTTGTTGATTTACCTCTTCCAAATCCAGCTTGGGTGCGCGGGGTAAATGTGCCCCTCATTGATTAATGAGCAATTGAGCAATGATTATTTAGTATTGGGGCAACTGGGATTGTATAAGCATAGGAAGTTGGATAATATAGTTTTCATTATGCAACCCCACAGTTGTGATCAATCAAATTGTGTTTACCATTGTAGTACTTGTCTTACTGTATAACATGCTTATACCAGAAGCGATCATCAGCCCCAATCAGACAAAGCTTATTACAACAGAAATGAATTTAATTTCCAATTATAAGTGTCCTGGAATTCAAATTGTGCCAAGGCTGTTAAAGGTCATTGAATTATCACAAGACACTGACCAAGTAAGGCAAAAAGTTTGAGTGGACAATGACAAATATAGGACTAATAACATCACCAGAATTGTGATGGCTTAGAAGTACTTTTGTAGTCTAGTATAAGAGACTGCTTGGGTATAGATCAATATGTTTTATCTTTATTTTTAGTCACTACACATCATAATAACAAACATTGATAATGAAGAGGCCAGCAAAAGGCCCATTAGGCCCAAAAACACTCACCCCTTGGAATACAATTAACACAAAGAAACACAGAACTATAATTTGCGGTTCTCAGCTTCTGCGATTTGCAGCAGGTACCGAGGTTAGGTGTTTAGGATCGCCATGGAACCTTATCAGACGTGCCATGGATAAACTTTGTCACCCCTGTAGGGGCCCCTAAGTATCCCAGGGCCCCTGTCTACCACCCCAGGGCCCCTTTGCAACAAACTGTTCCACTTTAATAAAACCTCCCGAGTCCAGGTCCTAAACTTCCAATATCCATTCCACTCCCCAATATCCCCTTTCCAACTGTTCAGATCCCCCTTCCCATCTACCACGAGCAATTCCGTCCCAATTGACTAGATTTAATCCGTCCCTCTAACACAGATGGGCCTTTCATAACTAGCCCAGGCACTGAGATTTCTACACTACCGGAGTCCACACTTAATATCAAATCCAGAAAGTTCCTTTCCATCTACATATGGCCAATTCCTAACTACCCGTGGGTCTCTTTCCGGACAGCCCCAGGATCCTTTCTCACGAGAAACTAAACCAATTTCCCCACCCACCCCACAAAATCCCCAACACCCCACAAAAAAACTCCCCCACCCCCCACCCGGTTCTCCACCCCTCAGCTCATATTTTGTTTCCCCCCCCCCCCCCCCCCCCCCCCTTCCCCCAGTTTTCATTTCATTTCATATTAACTTCTTCATCAAGCAAAAAACATAATGACATCTTTATCTAAAAACACGGACGGCAGGAGATGCAACGACAAGCAAAAGCTTGTCGGCATGTTTCTACTGCAAGTCGTGGACTCTGTATTTGAGACATCATCATCACATTGAGCGAAAAGGGAAGACATAGATACCAACATTTCTTCCACCCCGTCACCCCGCCCCCATGAGATTCATTTTCGGTATTTAGCGTAAAATCACTGCTCATCGAAACACGGCAGATTGAACATCAAACGCGGCCATCACGTCATAATTGTCAATTGCTAAGTGACAGACCATGTGTTTACAACAAGCAATTGTCCAGGATCAGAGGGTGTTTTGAATCATCCCAATCATTGCAATGTGTCCTATACCTAACTGACTGTACTAAACACAATGTCCAATACTTAGGGATACACGTGTTAAGTCAGTTTTAGATCATGCTTCTAAAATCCCTAAGTACTAGCCACTTGTGGGTTAATTGCGTGTAAAGACCGGTTTTTTATGTGTTTAAGAATAATTTTTGTGGATCACAGTTTACTGAAGTGCAATTTCCCAAACTGATTCATTGTGGGATGGACTCATATCCCCTCTCAGCCAGGATAAAGAGCTAATACCCTAATTGGGAATATACATGTTATACATGTAGTAGACAAATATTTCAAAATGTCCCAGTACATGCCAATAGATAGGCAGGAAGTAGTTTAATTTTTGTTCATCCGGACAGAGAGTAACACCCCTAGGCAAGGTGATGTTAATTTTCATATTTTCAACAAGCCACACTTTGGTGCAAAGCACCAATGTTGCTCATGCAATAATTATGTCCAAAATCTTTATTCTTATTTAAAGGGGGAATGCCCGATTTAAGGATATGAAGTTTTCATCTGATAGATTGGCCTTCACTCCAAAACCCCATCTGTAATTTTTCGCTCCGATATTTCAAATCAGTTTTGAGCGAGAGCTACCAACGTGATTTTGTAAGCCCCATAAGTACTGTGTAATAATATTGGTCGACCAAATGGGCACATTTTCGCTCATAATGTTCCAAACCAAACATCCTCTGCGCAAGATTTCACAGTGTAAATGAAAAAATAGTAGCTTTTCGTTCTTCTATACCAAAATGTTGACCGACTTCAGGTAAAATTTGGTAGCTTGAGGTCGAGGCCATCGGTGCCAGACTTTATCGTACGCAGCCGTTAGGTCATGAGACTGGCCTGCCCCAAACTTCTGCTTTTCTCTGTAAGGCTGTCTCGATTTTCATTAACATCTGCTATCTGGTCAGGTTGTTGATTTACCGTCTCTCCGAAATCCAGCTTGGGTGCGGGGTAATTTTGCCTCGTTGATTAATGAGCACTTGAGCAATGATTATTGAGGAGTGGGTCACTGGGAGTTGTTAAAGGCATAGGAAGTTGTATAATTAGTGTTTCATAGACCTATTATGCAAACAGCACAGGTTGTGAATCAATCAAAATTGTGTTTATACCATTGTAGTATAGTCTTACATGTATAAACATGGTCTTACCAGAAGCTATCACTCCCCAATCCACAAAGCTGTATTACAACAATAATGAATTTTTTTAATCTTCAATATCTTATTTCTGGAATTCAAAATTGTGCCAAGGCTGTCTAGTCCTTGAATTATCACAATGACACTGAACAAGGCCAAAAAGTTTGAGTGGACAATGACAAATATAGGACTAATAACATCACCAGATTTGTTGGCTTATGAAGTACTTTGTAAGTCTATAAGAGACTGCTGGGTAATAGATCAATATGTTTATCATTATTTTTAGTCACTACACATCATAATAACAAAACAGTGATAATGGAAGAGGCAAGCAAAAGGCCAATAAGGCCACAAAACTCTCACCCCTTGGAATACAATTAACACCAAAGAAACAGGACATAACTAGAATTGTGCGGTTCTCAGCTTCTGCGATTTGCAGCAGGGGTACCGAGGTTAAGGTTGTTAGGATCTGCATGGAACCTTATCAGACGTGACATGTAGTAAACTTTTTCACCCATGTAGGGGCCCCTGTCTAAGTATCCCAGGGCCCCTTTGCAACAAAACTGTGTCCACTTTAATAACCTCCCAGAGTCCAAGGTCCTAACTTCCATAGTATCCCTTCCAAACTCCCCAAGATCCCTTTCCAACTGTTTCAGATCCCCTTCCCAGCTACCACAGAGCATCCTTCCCAAGTGACTAAGATTATCCTTCTCCTCTAACACAGATGCCCTTTCATAATAACCCCGGGCACGAGTTTCGACCTGAGCCTCACAACCTTATATCAAATGCCAGAAAGTTCCCTTTCCATCTACATATGGCCAATTCCCAACCACCCGTGGGTCTCTTTCCGGACAGCCCCAGGATCCTTTCTCAACTAACCCAGATTTCCCTTCCCAATTACTCCAGGATCCACTTCCCATCCCCCCCCCTCCCCCACCCCCCACCCGGTTCTCATCTCACCCTCTCACGCCCCCCCTTTTTTTCCATATTTTCTCAATTTTTCATTTCATTTCATTTATTAAACATTCATTTCCATCAATAAAAAAAGCATAATGACAGTCTTATAATAAAAACCACGACGGATGAGATCAACAAGCAAAGCTTGTAGGCGAATGTTTTCTACTGCAGTCGTGGTCTGGTATTTTGAGACATCATCACATTGAGCGGAAAAAAGGGAAGACATAGACCAACATTTCTTAACCCGTCATGACCCGTCACCCGCATGAGATGCATTTTTGGTATTTAGCGAAAATCACTGCTCAGTAGAAACATGCAGATTGAACATCAAACTCCGGCCATCAAGGTCATAATTGTCAAGTGATAAGTGACAGACCATGTGTTTACAACAAGCAATGCCAAGGTCAGTGGGTGTTTTGAATCATCCCAGAATGCATTGCAATGTGTCTATACTGTACTGAACTGTACTAAACACATGTCATTACTTAGGGATAACATTGTTTAAGCAGTTTAAGATCATGCTAAAAATCCCTAAGTACTAGCACCTTGTGGGTTAAATTGAGTGTAAAAGACCGGGTTTTTATGTGTTAAGAATATATTTTTGTGGGATCACATTTTATTGAAGTGAAATTTCCCCAAACTGATGCATTGTGGGATGGACTCAATATACCCTCTCAGCCAGGATAAAGCTAATACCATAATTGGGCATATACATGTATATTCATGTAGTAGACAAATAGTTCAAAATAGTCCCAGTACATGCAAGAGATAGGCAGGAAGTATTTTATAAGTTTTTTCATCCTGGACAGAGAGCAACACCCTAGGCAAGGTGTGACCTTAATATGCTTAATCAGTTTTGCGTGCATTAATAATTTTCAAGTCGCTGCGCGCACGCTCAACAATTAGTGATGTATAATCAATTTATTGAGCTTGTGTCCTAGGGTACGTATTGGACGCATTTTCAAGATTACGCATGTGCCATGGCAGCTCTGCCCAGCAAAACGAAACCACTTTGTTGCCATGTACAACACAATTTTAAGACAGAACTCAAATTTCATCATAATTTTCTTTATTACAGTTTTGATACTTTGAATATTCCCTTTACTACTCTTGAGCTCAATACAACTTAATGTTTAAACTGAGATCACTGTTAAAAACTGATTAACATTTTCAGGCTTCCTTTTCAAATCCAAAATTTTCCCATTGCCATTTCAGAAAGTTATATCGCTTGTGTCTTCCTCCGCACAGAGCAATGGGTACATTTTGTCACATTGTTACATGTAACATTTCTTTAAAGGCTTGTTTCCATTTTGTGTATTGTGTTCTCTTCTTGATAGAGAGCCGGCACTTGAACATACACCACATCGAGTAACGTGGGAAACAAACTTGCGGTTTTGATGGTAGACCCAATAATTCATGTTGCAAGGCCCTAGTCAATACGGTGCTAATTATTCGTATATTACCACTAAAACGGCGTTTTTTTTGTTTATATCCTGGGAATGAAATAGGATTGAGGCTCACTTTCTCGGACGACAATGAGAAAAATACGGCCTTTCCTCTTATATCAAAATCGATACTACTCGGATAATCGGGGTCAGGGGGGGGGGGGGTCCCAAAGAGCGAATCGACACAAAACACAAATATGCCCTTTAATTTGTATGACAACTAAAACAATGATTAATTTTATGGACTGTTTCATATCTGTGGTGTGGTAGTGAGTGTGTGCTCATGTGTGTGTGTTGTGTGCCTATGTGCATGTGCGAGAAATTGGCAAATTGAATAAATTTTTAGAGTAAAAAAGAATATGTGGTACATATATAAAAAATTAAAAAATGGCTCACATTATTATAGAATCTAACCAAAATATCAATGGCCAAAAATTGGTGTTCTGAGATAGTGGATGACAGCAAAACAATTACAGTTTATTGTCCCCGCCGAACCAGGTCGGAACGTGGACTATGAACTGAGCAGCGTCGTTCTTCGTACCATTAGTCTTGTCCGTTCTTGCGTCTGTGACAAATGGTTACCCTGTTGTATACCATTTATCTGGAGTTCCTTCCGTAAGGGCGACAATGATTTAACTTAGTGGCCGGAAAGGGGGTTATGAAGTTTCTCGACCTGTGGATTGTGGCCGTAAAATATGCTAATTAAGTCTCTAATTTACATAATTAGTAGAATTTGTCCCTTTCCCTGCACGGCCTGTGTACAATGTTTCTGGAGTCCGTAAGGCATATAAATGATGGACCTTGGTGGAAGTAAAGCGGGCTGACGAGTCTTGACCTGATTAGATTTTGGGCATATTTCGGGCAAATTGATTATGCAAATGAGACAGAATTAATATGCACAATCAGCGTAATTGCTATTATTTTTTTGAAACGGTACTTGGATCTCAAAATTCCTGTGCTGCAAACATCCTATGGGCACAATCTTTTTTTGCAAGTTTGAAATTCTGTGATATATGCGGCGTAGGTATGCAAATGAGCTAATTAATATATGCTGAATAATTTCTGTATCTCTGAAACGGTACTTCGGATAGGCAAAATTCATTTGCTAACATGAGACTACTATCGATAGGGGAGGGGTGATATTTTGGGGATGGGGTGGGTGACCATTTATCTTTGGATTTTGCTTTCCGTAAGGGCGTCAATGATGTAACGTTGTGACAGAAGGGGATTGATGAGTTTCTCGACCTGATTGGATTGTGGCCGTTAATAGCTAATTAAGTCTCTAATTAGCATAATTTATGAGAATTTTCCTGCATGCCTGTGTACAAGTTTTCTGGAGGTTCCGTAAGGCATATAAATGATGTAGCTTGGTGGAACGGAGGGGCTGAAGAAGTTTCTCTTGACCGATTATGATTTTGGGCATATTTCGGCGCAAATTGAGTAATGCAAATGAGCTAATTAATAGCAAAAATCAGCGTACGTCTATATTTTTGAAAGCGGTACTTGGATACTCAATTGCCTGTGCTGCAAATTTACCTATGGCACAAACTCTTTTTTGAATTTGAAAGGTGTGATATGTGCGGCTTAGGTATGCAAAGAGCTAAATTAAATGAGCTAATTGCTGTATCTCTGAAACGGTACATCGATAGGCAAAATTCCTTCCTACATTAGACTACTATGCTAAGGGAGGGGTGAGGTGGTTGGGATGGGGTGGGGTGTTTGGGGAGGGGGGTTGGGTGTTGGGGGGGAGGGGGTTGGGGAAGGTTGGGGTTTGCGGCTGGGATGTTGGGAGGGGTTGGGTATTGCGGCGGTTTGTTTTGGGGAGGGGGTGGGAGTGTTTTTGGGTGGTTTGGGGAGGAGTGGAGTATTGCGGGTGTTTTTGCGAGGGAATGAGGGTGGTTGTTGCGGGGTTGTTGGGGAAGGCAGTCTTAAAATTCACAATTTTAGATTACTTTCCGGTGCATTAACTTCAAAAATTTACATGCACAATTTAAAAATTTACATTCACCATTGCATGTACTTGATGGTGCTCTTGCTAACCTTGATTCATATCAGACTGGTACATTTAGACTATTGACAGTTGGCTCTAATTTTATCATTTCAGCATTAAATGACTTTACTAAATAAGCTAAATCATCAGTTATTTATTGACTTCACAAAGTTTAAATTTACATGCACACATGCCACAGGGGCGGGCGCCAGGGTCAAATCACTAGGAGGGGCAAAACACCATAGGGGGGGGCGAAACGTACAAAATGAACTCAGTTTGGTTAAAAAACCCCTAATTTTTGGCAAAAACCCCTGTTTTTCGCTAATTCTGAAAATCTCATGGGGTGGCGGCCGCCCCCCTGCCACTCCCCTGGCCGCCAGCCCCTGCACATGCATGCAGATACAAAATTACATGCACAAAGAGAAAGCTATACATGCACCTGTGCATGTGTGCACTGGGTAATTCGAAGCCTGGTGGAGGGGAATGGCGGGCTGTGGGGTGTTGGGGAGCTAGGATGGCGGGTTGCCGGGGTGTTGGGAATGGAGGCGTGTGACGGGTCTTGGGGTGGGGTTGGGTGTTTTTAGGGGTGTTTGGAGGAGGAGGTGGTACGTGGTTGCGGGGGGTGTTTGGGGGATGAGGGTGGGTGTTTGAGGAGTTGTGGGGGGTTGGTGAGGGTTGGGGTTGGCGGGGTGTTGGGCTGGGGTTGGAGTGTTGCGGGGTATTGTGTGAGGGGTGGGGTGTTGAGTTGCATTATCACATGTTAGTGATCGCAACATCGGCGGGGACAAATTTTACGCATCGCGTAACTACGAGTTCGCCTTGTGAGAAAAACCCAAAATGAAAATACACAGGACAAAAATTTGGCATGAAGATCCTGGACCATACAACATGTTATCATACTCCATTTTTGACATTCGATGTTTACTTTTTCCATTGAGTCTGTGGTTGACTTGTGGGAAGTAGCATGTTGGAAATTTGGAGTGGGCTTCGGTGGTCGAAGGGAGTGGGAGCGTTTGGTTGCTGACAGGAAGGGGAATCCAGGGTTTTCAGGTGGTGGAATTGATATTGTCAGATTGGATGATGGAATTGTGGTTTACAAGGACAAAGTTAGTATTCCATGGTGTGATAGAGTTGATGGTTGATGGAGTTGATGGTTGGGGTAGTCAGGTAACCACACTATACCATTGGACCACAGCATCCTTGATGCTCTTATTGCAAGTTAGCTGGTTCTTAGTAGAAATGGTGTGTGGGTGGGGAATGCGCCAGAAGGGTACATTTTTTCAGACCTCGCTGGTAGGTTATCGTTTTTTTTTGTCGCCCGCCTTAAGGCAGAAAGACACATTATAGATCCATTTGTGCACTGTTGTTTGTCTGTTTGTTGTGTGTGGTCTTTTGTTGTTGTGAATAAGGTTAACATTTGCCTGGTAATTCCGCCTACTTTTTATTGGATTAAATCAAACCTTTGAGTCATAAGATGGTCAACATGGGACCCGCATTTGCTGACTAGGTCAAAAAAGGTCACATCTCAAGGTCAAGGTCATGTGAGGTCAAGTTGAATATAGGCGGAAAATGTAAAAGTGGCCTAAATTGACAAGTTGAAGTTCAATTGGAACCAAGCTTAAGTCATAGGTGCAACGTTGGATCCCTCATTTGTTAATGCGGTCAAAGGTCACATGCCATGGTCAAAGGTCATACGAGACCTATCATTACAAACCACGACGGCAGGCGACACATGCGGTCCGAGGACCGATGTATTTTCTTGAATATGTGGTATATATGAAAGGGTTTCTTTTCTTACAAATATCCTAGTAGGTGTATGGTCAATGCAAGTATAAAGAACATACATGTGTAAACCTCTCAAAATGTCTCAAAATACATTTAATGAGTCAATTTTCTCTTAGCTTCTAGGGCTTTGCCCACAAACCTTCACCAAAGCATGTTTTTTGTACTAGGTCCAGCCTCCAGAGTCATGCCATTCAGTACCCCTTTTATTAAAAAAGAGCTACAGACCAATATCACTCCTCAGCCATACCTACAAGCTCTTTGAACGTCTCCTGCTCAATCGTATTGCACCTGTGATAGACGAACACCTCATACCAGAACAAGCAGGTTTCCCGCCAGGCAAATCAACAACAAGCCAAGTACTCAACCAAACTCAACATATTGAGGATGGTTTCGAGAAGGGTATGGTAACTGGAGCTGTGTTCGTCAACCTATCAGCAGCGTACGACACTGTTAATCACAGATGCCTATTCCATAAGATTCTGGAAATTACCAAGGACATCCGCTTGACTGAGCTTATCCAAGGATTGCTGGCAAACAGGATGTTCTTTGTTCAGCTAGGAGCGAAGAAGAGCCGATGGCGTAGGCTCAAGAATGGTCTACCACAAGGGAGTGTGCTTGTACCTCTCCTGTTCAACATCTATACCAACGACCAACCTTGGAGTGCAGGAACCTGTCGTTTTATTTATGTAGACAATCTTGGAATTAGCGCACAAGATGCCGACTTCACAGTTGTTGAAGAGAGACTCTCCAAAGCTTTGGATGAACTCACTCCTTTTTACAAGGAAAACCACCTATGTGCAAATCCATCTAAGACACAGGTGTGTGCTTTCCATGTATGCAACCGTGAAGCCAAACGTCAGCTTAAAGTTACCTGGTCTGGAACACCCCTGGAGCACTGTGATAACCCTGTCTACCTAGGAGTTACCTTGGACCGCACTCTCTCTTAGAAGACCCACATCGAAAAGACGAAGAGTAAAGTATGTTCACGCAATAACATCTTGAACAAACTCACCGGCACAAGATGGGGTGCTCGCCCACATACCCGAAGATCTACGGCACTTGCCCTGCGCATATTCATGTGCTTGCCCTGTATGGGAAAGATCAACCCATGCCAAGAAGCTTGGTTCAGCGTTATATGCCTCCTGCCGGCTTATCACAGGATGCCTCCGTTCAACACCAACGGAAAACTTATACATCCTAGCAGGAATTGCTCCACCAGACATCCGTCGTAGCGTAGCGAGCATGAAAGAGCGCAGCTGCCAAGTATCTAATGTGAAGCACTTTATGTCTGGACAGATACCCGCTGCCAACCGCCTTAAATCCAGAGAGAATTTCTTAAGCAAAGTCCAACTTCTTGAAACAGTCTCTAAGGAGGTCAAGAGAGTCGCCTTCTGGAAAGAAAGACTTGCCATCAACTAAGTAACATCTATTGGCATTGAACCTGGTGAGCATCTCCCACCTGGAGCTGACTCCTCATGGGCTGAATGGCGATGCCTCAACAGACTGAGAACCAGAATTGGCCGATCTAAGGTTTCCTTGCAGAAGTGGGGCTACCTGGAAGCAGATCAGGACACTGCCCGTGGTTGTGGAACAGCACCACGGACAATGGAACATCTCTTGGTCTGCCCACTGCTGGAGCAGCGATGCACAAACAGGGACCATGCGGAATTCGGTGGGGCAGCCGGGCGTTGTGCCCATCTCTGGCTGGATCATGTTTGAGAACGACAGTGTTTGAACACGATAAGATGATTAAAAAATACATCGTGGTCCAGGGACCGTGAGTGTTGTCTGCCATCGCGGTTGTGAATGGGGCCAAAGGTCACATGAGGTCACCAAGGTCACATGAGGTCACCAAGGTCACACGAGGTCACCAACATGTCACCCCACCCCCCTCCTTTCCACCAAGTAACATCATCGTAGCCCTTATGGAACTTGTACAGCATGCATTTTGACCACACACATACACACACAGACATACGACCAGAGTAATCCTATGTGCCTTCTGCAATTCTTGCAGACGACGCAAAAAAAAAATGAAAAAAAATGATTTCCCAATTGATAGGAAACTATTCATAACATTTGGTTTAAGTTAATGTCATAGGTATAGGGATGGGTAGTTCATTAAATCAAGGTATCAGGAAGTGTAGCGAATTTGTTTCATTTTAGCTCAGCATACGTAATTAAACTGCCTATACTACCATGTACAAACGCACCTTCAGGAAACTCTCATTTCTTCACTATCGTGCGACTGGTACCTTAAATGTCAGTTGTTCTCAGAAGATCTAGGTATTGACAGTCTGCCAAGCATGGAAATTGCAAGGGTTGACCAGCTCCCTGGTGAGATATCGGCACACGATGACAGCACCCCCGGAAAATGCATAAATTGCATAGAATCACAGGCCATTTTCCCTGTAGAGAGAGATAAGTACTCAGCCTAAAAAAAATTAAATAAAGTAATCAACACTTCGGATTTACACATGCACCTTTAAGTAACCCTAGCAAGTACATCTAGATCAAAATTAACAGTCATTTTGGCAGTCCGAGCTTTTTTTGAGTCACCTTAGAGATGTGGCCCACTCTCACTAATTTTAACAATGTCGGATCGGGCGTTAGGTTGGGGGTAATTAGAAGGTGTGAAATCTGACACGCCCCTTACAAATTTTGAAAATAACATTTTTTTGTTAACTAACTTGTATCTTGCTGTCATACAACGAGCAATTTAAGAGATTTCGAAACTGTTTGAGTGTATTTACCACACAGATATAGAAAAGGATATCCCCCCGTTCTGGCCCCCATTGTTTGTCCTCATGGACGCGCTCTTGGGGGTATTCGTAAATTTCGCAATTCAATTTTACGCATCTTCTCGGAATCTTTCGTTAGCGTATGCCGTTTGCAGCGCTTCACATTCAGCGTAACGGCAATAACGCGTGCCTGTTGTACGCACCCGCTACATTTGTTGTTACATGTATTTTCAAATCCGTTTCATCATGATGCTGGCTCCTTTGTATTTTGCATGTCGACAAAAAAAGCATCGATTGTTTATTGTTTTTTTATGATAATTATCAAAGTATATAGAGTTCACACTCTAGAGAAGCTGTGATTGTGCGAGGCCGGGCCCGGCCCGGTTTCAGTCCTGGGTTGGTCGACATGTTTTTTCACATATCAGCGGTCTTTTTCTGTCTGGAGAGTCGGGCCAGAGCTACGTTTGGATAGTGAAAGTGATAGAAGGAAAAAGTACAAAACTAAGTTATGGGTAAGCAATCGGCTATAGTTTGTAAAGCACAAAACACTCGGCAAGTTGAGTCCCAAAGTATAGAAAAGGGACCGTATTTAGCGAACATGCACCTGTTGAAAAAAAACTTGTAAATTTTACAAGTATTTAGGAACGTCCATTTCTCTGCAACAAAAATACGGTAAAATCGTCATATAAGGCCAAAAAAAAAACCAAGTTTGTCTCAGAGAAAATGTTTGAAAAATGCCTAATGCTAAATGCATTTTTTTTTTTTTTTAGAAAAATGCGAATGCGAAATGCCCGGTTTGTTTTTTTCTTTTTTCTTTTTTATGCATTTTTGGCCCACTTTTTTCAATTTGTTTTTCGGCGCTTGGCCACATTTTTCATTTTGTTTCTGAAATTTACCAAAAAAATTAAAGTGAGTAAAACCTAAAACAAAAAATTATGCGGTCAAAAGCATTTTAACAATAGAAAAACCAAATTGTGCTCGTAATCTTTTTCTGAGACACAACTTTTTTTTTTTATTCCTTGGCCATATTTAAAAAAAATTGAAATCACTAAAAACACTAAAATGTATAGGTAGTTCGTTATAATAGTTATTACAGAGTTTTGAGATCGTGTATCGAATAAACCAAAACACGACGCCCACTAATAGTAAATCCCTTTTTTTACATTGTGTAACCGTAAATTTACAGTTTTTGTTTGTAAATTCAATCAAAACAAAACCTTGTAAAAACCTGTAAAATTTGTATTACCGTATTTTTGTTTGCAGAATGGATGACTGTATAATACCGTGAAATTTACTTTTTTACTGTAAACTGTATTATACCCATTCACACTAGTCTATTTTGATTTACAGTTATTTAAAATGAATAAGAGCAACAGTTTTAAATTTATCATGATATAAGGCCTGAAAATCTTAAAACATAAAATGCAGCTTTGCTGTATTTCCAAAACCCACCGCAAAAACGGTATTCTATAAATACCTTTTTATACTATGTTACGTAAAATTTCAGGGTAATTTTCACTGTAGGTTTACCGTCTAAGGAATTGAGTTTCTTCTTGTTCAAATAATAAGGCCCCATGATAAAACATTTATTGAGTTAGGTGAAGCATTGCTAATTACCTAATAGTATTTTCAACTACTAAAAGCTTTAACACCCGTGACACTTCCCCTCCCAAATCAGACCGGGCCGTTTTAAACTGATAAAAATATATATTGCTGTTCTACTTGAAAACAGAAACACGCGACGGGTCGGCTCCGTAATATAGGGGGGCTTCAATACACGTATTACTACCCCCAAATTTTTAAGGCAATTTTAAATCACCATTAAAATTAATTATCAATGCGGTACGGTACATCTTTACATTGTTTGCTACTGCATGCTGGGGGGGGGGAGGTCGATTGTTAATGGGCTCTATCCTCTTTATAAGCTATTATTTTTTTGGGGACAATCAAATCCTCCAAAAGCTGTGTTCAAAGTGGGCTATAGATGCACATAATCTTTTAGCGGGTCGTTTTAGAATTATCATGTTTCTTTATTAAAGATGGGTGACCCAATCGACATCACCCCCCCCACACACACACACTTACTCTATCAATTGGATTTTGTTAGCAGAAGAATTTTTCAATTCTCTCATACATCAGTTACCACTACCATAATATGGCTCAATCATCCAATTTTATAAACCCAAAAATTGTACCAGAGTTTGTGATGACATTTGAGTGAGAAAAAATTTTTCATCATAACTGTTTTTTGTGTTTGTTTTTTTTTGTTTTGTTTTGTCAGTTTGGTTTGAAGGTTTATTGAAAAAAAATAAAACCTTAAAAATTAAAAATTACAATGAGGATTATTTAGCCAAACGCACGCCCACACTAACCATTGTACACCGTGAATCGGAGTCGGGATTTAACACCGCGAGCACCTTCGATCTTTGTGCCATGCACAATTTTACGCAAGGAGACCACTGGCGGTTGCTTCGCTAAGACCGCTTCATCACTGTAATACGCACAGGATTCCTTTCGTTCCTTTTCGCATGTTCTCTAAAACCGAATACCCCACTACCCCCATAGTGCGGTATTGTGGTGACAAGATTTTTGTACAGACCGGTATAGGCAGACCGGAGTCTCCGTTTTCTAGTTTGTATTTTACATAAATAAATGGATGTTATCATGATATTGATAATGCTGTCTACTGAAGAACGCTGACAGCATGCCATATAATCAATTGCTTTGAGAGTGTGTAAACCCGAGTGATTTCTTTGCTATTATAATTTTCAAGAGATCTCTGTTTATTATCTTAAACATGTGTATTTTCTTATAAAAAAAATCACATATTGTGATCTTGTCTTTGATTTCTCTTATTTTCTTGGGGGGGGGGGGGTCAGCCAAATCAAGACACTTTTAAATCAAAAAGAATTTGGTCTTCTGATGATTTGCAAAGGTAAACATTTCCATATATCAAGATGATCCTATTTCAGTGTAGTACTTTAATAAACTTGCACAATGAACAGGAAACAGCCCATTTCATAGCACTACATGGCCACCAATGGGAGAAGGCAAAAACAATGGCCCTTCAAAACATGACCAATCACAATGGCGGCAATTTCCTCCTCACTGACCCATCCACTCACACACAAAAGAATAGAGAGAAAAATTAACAATGCATGTCTTCACTATATTGCTACAGTAAAAATGTGCATCTTGATTGTTTTGGTATATGCCTTTCTTGCTGCATTAAATGGTCACTGGTAACCCCTGTGAATCAGCATCTTTATGGGATACATTGCATGCCCATGTCTTATTTCCATAAAGACGCCGACTTTCATCAGGGTGACTAAAGGTAATTCCAGGTCCCTATATAGCTACAGAAAACAATCATCTCTCAAGTAATAGAGGACATTCTTTACTCATATTCTCTTCAAATGTTTACTTTTTGTTTAAAATATACTAACCAGTAGCACAACAATGGTATTAATCACACCCTACAAGCACCACTTCCATCACTCTTTGTCAAGCATGAAGCTCCCTTCTCTTACTCTACAAGACCTCGGCCAAAACTCTTGTACGGATCTTCCTTTAATTAAAAAAAAATGGGAAGGAAAATATGAATTGATTTAATTGACAACAAAGTACATCACGATGTCTTAATTGTCCCTTCCTGAGTGTACATGTGGCTGTATAAGTAGGCATGTGAAGATTTCCGTCAAAGAGGGCGCCCTTCATCAGGATTCATAGGTATATAATAATGCACTTTGATGAAAAAAATTGGACATAACAACATCACTATTTCTTAACCTAGAACATTGATCAGGCCCTTCATCACATACTTTCTTTTCTTTCCTTGCCTCGGCTGAATAAGAATACCATTTTGTATTTGTCAATTTCAAATTTTTCAGCATCATCCAGGAAAAAAGTAATTAAAATCAATTCATGTAGTGCCAAACCTTCTTAACCATTTACGATTTCAACATACGAAGTAATCTAGCAGGTCTGCAATCTCCATGTCATATTAAAATACCAAAGGTGCTGAATATTGATCGTTCCCCTCCCCCGCACTCACAAATTTTTACAGCATTTCTGCTGAGATTGCAAGGCCTACACAGCATATTTATATGATAAATGGCTCCTTTTAACACAGAAGTCCTGAAATCTCCCAAGTTAGCCTAAAATATACTTATCTGGTGATTTCTGTCGACTCTTGCTTGCCTCGATATATTTTTGCAATCAGACGACAACTTCTGACATTTTCTTAGGGGGTCAGAGGTCAAGTTAGACAAGGGGTTAGCTCCCACCAAAATATGTACAGATTGCACACCTCTAATTAAACTGCCTATCCTACCATGTACAACGCACCTTTCATGAACTCTCTTTTCTTCACTATCGTGCGACTGTACCTTAAATGTCCGTTGTTCTCAGAAGATCTCGGTATTGAAGTAGTCTAGCCACTCATGGAAATTGCAAGGGTTGACCAGCTTCCCTGGTGAGATATCGGCACCGATACGCACCCCCGGAAAAATGCATAAATTGAATAGAATCACAGGCCATTTTCCCTGTAGAAGAGATAGACTCAGTAGCTCAAAAAATTAAATAAAGACACACTTCGGATTTCTCACTGCACCTTTAAGAAAACCCTAGAAAGTACATCTAGAAATCACAATTACAGTCATTTTGGCCCAATCCGAGCCTTTTTTTTGGAGTCAACTTAGAGATGTGGCCCACTGGTCACTAATTTTAAACAAATGTCCGGGCCAGTAGGTTAATTGGGGGTAATTTAGAGGTGTGAAATCGTTATGGCATGTGCTGACTCTATCCATCTATCTATCTGTCCCTGTCTGTTCACCCTTGCCATAATGCGTGTTGTTGCCAAACGCTTAGGCCGATAGCAGCGAAAATCGGTCAAAATCCTGGACCCAAGCCCATGGTGGGTGTTCACAGATTTGGTCAAAGGTCCGTGGGCCGATAACGGGGCATTCTTTGAAAATCTATAAATTTCCTCTTGTGCACAAATCGTTTTTTGTTAATCACTAGACGTTGTTAGAAGAACCGCTGACCCAGGCCATATGGGGTGTTCACAGATTTGGTCAAAGGGTCAAATGAGCCTATTAACGGGGCATTCTTTGAAAATCTATAATTCCTTCTTGTGCCACACAATCAATTGCTATAATCACTAGACGTGGCCCGAAAACTGCTGAACCAAAGCCCATGTGGGGTGTTCATAGATTTGGGTCAAGGGCACGTGGGGCCGATTAAAGGGGCACTTCTTTGAAATCTATAAATTCTTCTTGTGCCACAATCAATTGTTTAATCACTAAGACTTGTGTTAGAAGAACCGCTGACCCAATGTCCATATGTGTGTTCCACAGATTTGGGTCAAAGGGTCCCGGTGGGGCCATTAAGGGGCATTTTGAAAATCTATAATTCCTTCTGGTGCACAATCCATTGCTATAATACAAATTGCTCAAAAGAACCACTGACCCAAGGGCCATATAAGGGTGTTCACAGATTTGGGTGAAAGGGGCATTTGGTCCGATTAAGGGGCTTCTTGATGATCTTGATACTTGTGGCGGGCCATACTACTAATAGTAAGGCCCTTGTTTCCTCAGATCATCTGGGGTAATATTTCTCCCACTCCTCATGAGCAGTCATTTGTATACTCTATAATGCCAAACCAGGGTTTGCTACTCATAACGTCTCTTACTTATGCTCAATGTGTGGCCTTTTCCCAGCGATTACTCCGCCACAATGGAAAATGTTGTACCCCCGGGGTGGTGTCAAATAACGAGAGGGAAATAAAAAATACTATACTGTAAAACCGGGGTGCTACTCCGAAACGTCTCTTTCATGTGGGGGACTTTTCAATATTAATACTTTCCACAAATGAAAATCACGAATAAAGAATACTCTAAATGTAAAACCCCGGGGGTGCTACTACTCCTCAAACGTCAACTTACTCATGTGCTCATGTGGGGACTTTCACACGATTAATGTTCCCCCCACAATGGAAATGTTGTGACCCCTGGGATGTTTGTCAAATTAAAGAGAGGAAATAAAGAAATACTATAAATGTAAAACTGGGGTTCTACTCCTAATGTTCTCTTGAGCTCATGTGGGGGACTTTTCAAGACTAATATAATATCTACACATAAAAATGTGTGCCCACAAGGGTGGTGTGCCATATTAATAACCTGCTGAGCTACAGCACCAGTGGTGCTCTTGTTAATAATATATTTTTGAGGTAGTGGTCTGAACATTCGGGCCCGCACACCCCTACCGCAATGGAATTCTCTAGAGGGTCCATGGCCCGATCGTTATCAGCCTCATCCCCAGAACTCGCGCCTAAGAACTAGAACTTTGCTTATTCAGGTAAAAATGTCCAACTTACATCACTGACAAGCTTGCTGGCTGAAGCCGCCTTTGTCAGTATAAAAGGGATATCGGGAGGTACAGCCAGTAATACCCCAGTAAAACCCCAACTTTTATACCGGAAGTGGTCAGTAATTAGCTTGTCAAAGATGCTAATATTTTTTTCTCATTTACCCCCCTGTGAAACTTTTATGCCTAAAGATGTTTCATGGGTTGAAGTTTAAGCAAAAACGTGCCCCTTTTTGGCAAACCAATATTAATTTTTCACAGTAACTGTATGGGGCATGTATTAGCTCTCACTCAAAGTTGGATTGAAATGTCAGTGCAAAACCTTACAGCAGGTTTTGGGGGTCACGATCAATATGATCAAAATAAAAGCTCAGATATATCTCAATGGGTCTTCCCATTAAAATTATCTACACCTACATTTCCATGACCACACTGCATTGTTTTAGCATCCCATTGCACTTTATCACAAGTTGATCACTGTTATTCCAGGAGGCATACATTTACAGTTGTAATGCATTGCTATGCATTTGATCAGAGTTAGGTGTAAACAGATTGATATTTGCAAGTGCTCCACCCCTAGATCCTGTTGATGAGCCGATTTTAAATTAATAGATAATACCAATTGTTGGTAGCTAGGACATATGGAGTGACAGAGAGGTGAAATAACTTCATTTAAAATCCCCATCTCATTTTGGACCTTTTGTTCATAGCCACTATGTCCGGTACACTACTTTCCTGTACAACATGATAGAATACGATTTTCTTTATTTTTGTCGGGTCGCCTTAGCTTAGCGACCCGACTATAAGAACCACTGCTCTCAAAATTGGGAAGGAGTCTATTTCTAGGCTGAAGGTGTTCATTTCATTAAATGTTTATTTTATTAAAAGTGAACTACGTACTACTATTAAAATGAGTTTTTTAGTGTTGGATGTGTAATGCATGCAATTTCAGACAAAGACTAACATCATTGGCAGGTTTTAAATGCCGTAAACAGCATTTCTGGGTCTTCCTTTTCTTTTCTTTTTTTTTTCTTTCTTTTTCTTTTCTTTCTATCTTCTTCTTGATTTCCGATCTCTTTCTTAAAAATGCCTATTCCTCTTTGATTTTAGAACGTCTCTGCCAAGACTGGGCTGGAAATGGGAGTTTGTTAAAACATTGCAGGGATAATAAAGGGTGAGTCACGAATAGGAGAATTTATAACAGAACATGAATCATGCCACTTATAGTTAAACCTACGGTGAGCATAAATGACAAGGGTGGAAAGGCAAAAAATAGGGATTATTTATTTAAGAATGAAATTTAGGTAAAATCTTTATTTGAAATGACAGGAAGGGTTTACCTAATATATTACAGCTTATAATTTGGGGATTCCTTCTAAACACTTTTGCGCCCAATTGGGCGCCTTTTTTCTATTCTTTCAGTTTTGAAAATGAACTGGAGAGTTTTACGTACATCAAATAAAGCCGTAACTTGGGATGCACTTTTCCACATTTTTTCTATTTTCTTTTTATTTTGAAATGAGACAGTAATGTGTAACCTATGTTAACTTAACGCTTGTATATAACTTGGGGGATCAGTTCTAACACATTTGCGCCCACTGGGCGTTTGTTTCTATTTTCGTTATTTGAACCTGACAGGAGAGTTTTTACATCCATCAATTACCGCTTGTAACTTTGGATGGCATTTTTCACATTTTTTCTATTTACTTTATTTGAAATTGACAGGAAGGGTGTACCTATGTTAATTAAAGCTTATAACTTGGGGATTCCGTTTTGACACATTTTGCGCCCAATGAGGGCATGTTTCTATTTTCTTTAATTTGAATGACAGGAACGAGTTTACGTGTACACATCAAATTAGCTCGTAACTTAGGATGCGTTTTTAATATTTTGCGCCCAATTGGGTGCCTTTTCTATGTTTCTTAATTTGAAATGAACGGGAATTTAAACCTATTAACGTTAATTAAAAGCTTATAACTTGAAGATTCATTTAAACACCTTTGGGCGCTCCAACTGGGCGTTTTTTTAATATTTCGGTTATGACAGGGTACTGGGGGGGTGTGCGACGTTTAAAGTAAGTTTTAAACTTGGGGATTCATTTTACACGTTTTTGCGCCCAACTGGGCGTTTTGTCTATTTTGTTATTTGAATGACAGGAGGAGTGTTTACGTACATACATCAAATTAAGCTTGTAACTTGTGGGATGCAGGTTTCACATTTTTTGCGCCCCATTGGGCGCCTTTTCTATTTCCTTCTTTAATTTCAAATGACAGGAAGGTGTAACCTACAATTAATTAAAAGCTATAACTTGGAGGATTCAGTTTTAACACATTTTGCGTCCCATTTTTGAAAGGGACCGGAACATTTTTACGTACATCAATTAAAGCTCGTAAATTAGGGGTGCAGTTTTTGTACACATTGTGCGCCCAGTTTTACAACACATTTTTGCGCCCAATTGGGCGTTTGTTCTATTGTTCTTTATTTGAAATGACAGGTTTTTAATTAACGTACATCAAATTAAAGCTTTTAACTTCAGGATGCATTTTTTACCTATTTTGGCCCAATTAGGTGCCTTTTCTATTTCTTTAATTTGAAATGAAGGAGGTGTAACCTACGTTAAATTAAGCTTACCCTATGAGGTCAGTGGTCACATACCAAGGTCAAAGTCAACGGGAGATCAAGTTGTAAACAAGTTGATTGGTTCTAATTTATTGCAATCTTATACTCTGTATCAACATCTACTTTAATCAGTTATATTTCTTTTAATACATGTTCTGAATGAAAGGCAACTTCAAACTAGAAAACCATCTATGTACTCCTCTTTAATCGTTTGAATGTCGTCTATTTCTGTAAAATTAATCCTGTCGACCCCACACAGTTTTTTTTTAATACTTGTTACTTCAATTTTCTTGTTGGTGGTGGTGTTGTTTGTAATTGTTGTGTTTGTGTGTGTTTTCATAATATCAAACAATTTACAATTATAATTTGGTTTAGATGAGTACTTCTTGTGATTTGCATTTAATAAATTAGAATTTGGTGCAGAATTAGGCATTTGTACACAGAAGGCCCCTTGACCAGAGGGTTATTGAGTCATTCCCCAAAGCACATTCTGGAATTTTCACCTCATAGGGTCCATGGATCCACAAAATCCTATTTCTTAACACATAAAACCCTGACTTACAAATCCATTTTGCGACCACAAAGCGAGTACGTAGGGAATTTTTTAGTATGATATGAAATGTCCTGTGGTTAAACAATTTGAACCTTTTTTAGCCGTAAGTCCTGACTGTTGTTTCGTAAAGTACGGGATAGGCACATTGCAATCATTATGGGATGATTTCAAAACACCCGCTGGCCCTTGACCAAACCAACAAATTACCTTTTTTAAATTTCAATTAACCCCCAGGTTGGTGAAACGCTGCCTGCAAAGCCATTACGACACAATAAGAACACTGTGGTCATTTTCGGGGTCAGTAGTCCAACTGCACACTACTACGAAAAGTGGTCAAATTTTGATCACAAATGTAAACTTTGACCAAAAAATGTAACTTTACCCGGTTTGTGGTCAAATTTTTGACCACTATTTCGGCGTAGTGTGCTTAGTTGACTACTGACCCCGAAACAAGATCCACGGTGTTTTTAGTGTGTAGACACGAGGCCAATACCACAAATAATAATATTTTGTAAAAGTCGTCATTACTACCAGGGTGCATTCACACAGGAAGAAGAAACTCGTCTATTACATCACAACCACACAAATGCCGTTTCAAGGCTAACTCCCTCCTGTCAGCGGAGTCCCATCTCAAACCAAAACGATATGCATGGTCTAGACTTCACGTTGTAATTCAGTAGTGTCTTTGGCCCGGGGGTCACTTCCATTGAACTTACACCATCTGCGATAATTGCCTTTTTCAAAAGCACCCTAAACAAGGATTTCAATCTCAGTGAAAAAGACACCCTAAACATTACACGTCCAAAAGTTATACCCTAAACCTGGATTTTAGGCATCTGCTGATTTATATACCCTAAGCAAGGATTCCTCTTTTCTTTTACACCTAAACAAGATCCCTCAAAGTGTGGCAAAAGTTAGTTCCAGGTCGCCCGCCAGGCCCGCCCTTATTCCCACTTTCTTGTGTTTATGAGTCACATTAATCTTAATTATTCACTGGATTATCATACACAGTAATAAGTAATTAAACTGTACAAACCTGATTTTTCTCCGGCTGTTTTCCTGTCCGTTTTTCCCGGGTGTCAAACTTTCAAGTTTTTCTCGGCTCCAGGCAAAACCACTGTTAATTATCGATAATTGGCGATATTGCAGAAAATATTGCACCCAAAGTATGCGCCCGTTGGCGATTCTCTCATCCTCAAGGCCGGTCCTCAATTTCGTCCCCTTCGTCCTTCCTTTAAAATGACGGATCCCACAATTTCGCCGTGCACAATTAGGATGCATTAGTGTAATAATTTTGAGCGACTCGTGATGGGAAGCAATTTTTTTTCAGCTGTTTGGGGTCTGCGTTTTTGCAAATCTTGGCTGACTTCGAATCATTCATATTCATAATTTCAATTTCTTTCTAACCTCCCCGCTATTTTCTGTGGGATTTATTGTGTCCCTGAACGAATGTTCATGGAGGCCCATACTAGTCCAAATTTCTGTGTTTCCGTCCGTATGTCCGTCCTTATGTCTGTATGTCCGTCGGCCGTATGACTCGGTTAACCTTTTTTAAAATGCTCTCCAGGCTAAATGCTATCCCGATTTACTTCAAACTTGAATAGGATGATGAGTGAGGTGCCGCAATATATGTGTAGCTTTTGGCTGCATTAGTTGCATATTTCATGAATTTTAATTAGCTTATTGTCCCCCCCAGCCGAACGAAGTTCGGGAGGGGACTATAAATGGGCTCCGTCCGTCTGTCCGTCTGTCCGTATGTCGTAGTGTCCGTATGTCCTGATAAAAATGTTAACCTGGAACATTTGGGCATATCTTTTTTTCTTCTGGATGTATCTTAGAGTACCAAACTTTTTGGTATAATTGGTAGGAGGGGATACCCTACCATCCACCATGTAATCGATTCCCCCAAGGTCCTCCCCGGGTCTGTCAGGGGTAGGGAAAAAGGTCAAGGGAAAAATCAATATTGCCCAGAAAATGTCCAACAATTGTGTACATTTATCTGGAGTTCTTTACGGGCTACATATGTCTTGGTAGAAAGCCGGTTGATGATTTCTCAAACCGGATTAAAGATTTGGGTGTAAAACTCTTCTAATTAAGTATCTAATTTTTGCATAATTTATGAAATTTTTCCCAGCAAAGGCCTGGGTACAAAGTTTTCTGGAGTTCTGAACGTGTATAATGATGTAACTTCGTGAGGAAGGGGGCTGAGAAGTTCTCGACTGATAGATTTTGGGTGAATTTTTTTAGTTCTAGGTTGTTACATGTGGGTCATTCTTTTGGTTCCATCCTGTTACATTTCTCGGAAAATTGAAAATACGTAAATTTCAATGTTTCGCCGCTTTCCCAACCCTTGTATGGTCCCCAAATTTAATTGGATCACATGATTTGTTCAAAATAAGGTTGCCACATTGAGTAAAGTATCATATTTTTACGAATTTAGTGATTTTCAGGGATTTTTGCATGCTGAATTTTAAGATTTCTTGCGTCATTTTCTTGAGGAACCATTAGTTATTTTTGCGAGCTAGTGATGTCCAAAATTAAGGGTGGACTTGTGCAGTTTAGTTGTCATTTAGTGATCGCGATATTCGCGGGGAACATATTTTACGCCTCGCGTAAATACTAGTTCGCCTTGTTTGCATATTTTTCAGACCTTTTGGTTAACCTTTTTTAAATGGCTCTGCTGGCTAAACCCTATCCCGATTTACTTCACAATTGGTAGGGTGATAAGTGAAGGTGCCAAAATATTAGTTGTAGCTTTTTGGCTGCACTTATTTGCATATTTATTAATATTTAATTAGCTTGATTTTGGCGGGTCAAGGAAAGCCCTTCCCCGCAAGGCTTGTGGTGCAAGTTATCTGGAGTTCCCGTAAGGCGTATAATGATGTACTTGGTGGAAGGAACGGGTTAAAGAGTTCCTCGACAGATTTTAGAGTTGGGCATAATTTCGGGCGAATTACTATGCAAATGATCTAATTGATATTCAAAATCAGCGTAATCGCTATATTTGTCACGGAACATCGGATATGCAAAAATTTCCTTCACTGGCACGAAAACCCATTATGGTGCCATCTTCTTTTGCCATTTGAACGTTCCTTATACATGGCGGCTTAGGTATGCAAATGAGCTAATAAATATGCCCGTATTGCTGTATCGCTAAATGGTACATCTGATATGCAAATTCCTTTGCTACATGAAAAACTACTATACCCTACATCTTGTGTGTGGAATGTGTGGGAAGGTGGGGGTGTGGGGAGGGGTGGGTGGGGTGTAGTGGCAAGTGGGGGCGTCGGGTCGGGGTGGGTGCATCAGGAGGGGTCGGGAGGGGTCGGGGTGTTGTGCATCTGGGTGAGGTCGGGGTGGTGGCGTCGGTAGGGTGCGTCAGGAAGGGTGAGGTCTCGCCGAGGGGTCGGGGTGACCTCATGTGACCTTGTGTGACCCTGGTGACATCATGGTTACCTTGGTGCACTTCTGTGACCTTGGTGCCTTTGTGTTGACCTTGGTGACTCCATGCGGACCTTGGATGACCTCACGGATCTCACGCCTCCTTTGGCCCATTCACAAATCGGTTGTGCCGGGGAGCGGTCGGGTGTGATGCGCGGGGAAGTTGGGTGTCAGGAAGGGGGTAGGGTGGGGTGCATCGGGGGATAGGGTGGGGTGGGAAGGGGAGGGGAGGGGTGACCTCGTGTCTTGGTGACCCCATGGACCTTTGTTACCTTTGTTGACCCCATGTGACCTTTGTGGACCCCATGTGACCTTTGTGATCCCATGTGACCCCATGTGACCTCGGTGACCCCATGTGACCTTGGTGACCCCATGTTACCTTGGGAACCCTCAATGTGACTCTCGGTGACCACCCCATGTGACCTTGGTGACCCATGTTACCTTTGTGTTCCATGTGACCTTTTGTGACAGCATGATGAACCATGATGCCTCATGTCACTTTGACACCATTCAACAGACCGCGATGGCAGACGACACTTGCAGTATTTTTTCATACATTTTCGTTACACTTTTTTTAACATGCTCTGCTGGCTAAACCCTAATGCCCGATTTACTTACTTCAAATTCGGTAATTTTGTATAACACTGTTCTCGAGTTCCTTTGTTTCTCTTTCTAATCATCATTTTCCAAAACTTCAATCCTAAAGCAACGTGATAGCCAAACCAGGGCGACACTTGTGGTTCGAGAACCGCCTTGTTTATCTATTTAATTATTTTCAGGTAAATTTCTACGAGTTTTATTATTCTCCTCTCCCGTCGTCACAAAACGATTATGTACCCCCCTCCCCCCTGCAGTAATTGGTTTCTGAGTATGCAGAAGAGGTTCCTGGCATTTAAATTGTTCACAAGTCTACATATGTATAGATTAGATTGCTTTTTTTCAGGCCTCAAGAGCATTGAAGCATATTTCATACCATCCAGTTCATGATGATTATCTTATTTTCTGGTTTTGCTTTAAAAGATCTTAAAATATGATAGCATAACTCGCGATTAAGTTTATACCATCTAAATAAAATAATGAAACAGCTGTAATATGATCTCTAAGTAACATTTCCCCTGGCCCCCTATGGGCCCCCTACCCCTCTAAGTAACATCCCCCAAGGTCATTCAGGGGTCACTTAGGGTCATAGCATATGGTTTAAGTCTAATTGAAGCCAAAATTGGCTTCAATTAGACTTGGTGAAGCGAAGCCTTGATTTTCACCATATCTACGAGTAATACTCAATACCTTTATTACCCTCCTGGCTTAAAGTATTAAGATGGGCGAATTACCATTTTTTTTCACGACAAGTAGGCTTTATGACCATTTTGGCTATTCAAATGAATCTGGCAAGCATTTTGATCTTAACACCTCCTATGTACACAAAGGCAGCATTTTATAATACCTGCCACATGTTTTGATCGAGATCTCGATCACTTGAGCACTGTAAGTGTTAACTGATTTTTTCACCTGGTTCCGTGGATTTCACATTTTAAATTTTGATGATATTAGACATGACTTATAAAGCAATGTTCTTCTCAACCTATTTTGTCAAACTCCCACACAGATGCTTTTGCATGGTTAATAATGGCAAAAGAAAAATATAATAATATTATGTTGAAATGCAAAGGGCTTAATTTTACATAAATTGTACTTTATTTTGTAGTTTTTAACATTTCAGTTCTAACTATTAAACTGTGGCACAGGTCAGGAGAGAATGTGTATTTTTATAGCAGCTTACTTGTGTCCCTTATTCATTGCAGATGGATAAAAAGAAAAAGGATTTTCAGATTGTCAGAAATCTCTGAAGAGAATTTTATTTGCTATTAATAGTAATTTTATCTAGCAACCATACACAATTACTCCTACACACCACTCAAATATGATCAGATACCCTTAGTTCTCCTATGATGTTAAGTTGCATCCGGCTAGAATCGGCATACATTACGTACATCAAGAATAAGACTGGAATCTAATTGGACACTGTTTTCAGCCTTAGCCAGATGAAAATAACATGTGAGTTGATTTACTCTGTTTGATCGTAGATTGCATTTTTGTTTCTAAACAGTGTGCAGCCA
The DNA here is from genome assembly GCA_023653785.1 of Ophioderma brevispina. Lineage (NCBI taxonomy): Eukaryota > Metazoa > Echinodermata > Ophiuroidea > Amphilepidida > Ophiodermatidae > Ophioderma > Ophioderma brevispina. Next base: position 37,426 of record JAMKCH010012619.1, read on the forward strand.
GTGACATTTGACACTACAGTGTAATCAATTCAGTCAATTTCATGAAACTTGACTACATTACTTGCTTATCATTGTGTCACTTGTTGATGCTATAACTACATGTATGTGTGATGCTTAGAGGGACAGATCAGTATTTATACCTTTGTGAGGTGTAAGGGTGGAAATTACAATTTTTTTGGATTAATAACTTTGCTTTTCCCCTTGTATTTGAAGTTTCTTTATTTATATTAGTTGCTTTTTGTTTCCAATTAAATTTCCGGAAAGATCTAGAATTTTGCATTGTGCCACCACCCTGTGAATTCGGCAGCCTCAACAGAATAAAATGCATGTGGTGGCAGAATACTGAATTTATCCCAAATTTCCTCAGTCCCCTGGCATATTGATTGGTCCTTTTCTTTTGTAGCTAACAACTAATCTTCAGAAATGCTAACTTAATCAACACTATTTTATCAAAGGTTATGTCTCATCTTATCTAGTGAATAGGCTGTATATATGAAAAGGTGATCTTTCTCTACTGTGAGATTTGAATACATCTTTTCAGATTGATTCCCAAGGTAGCTGTAAATAATCCATTACAAAGTTTCCCTTGAAGTAGATTTGACCACTTTAATGTACTAAATATATGTATTATACATGGCCTTTTTGTATATACATACTAGATGTGGTAAGTAATCAAATGGAATACATTTGTACCAATTTTAATTCACACCAAAAACAGAATCAACCAAAATGCATACTCCCAAATAAAGAAAAAAATTGCAGAATATTTTTGCCTTGCCTGAATGAAATTCAGAAACTGCAGTATGAGCAGTGTGTGTACACATGCGTGTGTTGGGGGAGGGGGTGAGAGTGAGTGAGTGATCGATTTTGGATAAAGTTTTGAATGCCAACTATATTTTATAATGAGTTTTGTACAAGCTGTAGTGACAGAACTTTGAGGATGGTAGGAAAGTCTGAGGACACACACACACACACAAAATTAATTAACCTGAACCCACAGACACATAAATTATGATCCAAAAGTGGAATCTACTACTTTCCCCCAACCTAAATTGTGTTTTATACATGCCCGTTTTTTTTTTTTTTTTTTTTTTTTTGTATTTTACTGTACGTAGCCATTAATGTGGACTGTCCACAATCCACAGATGTCATGGTTGTGGTGTTTTGTGTATCATTGTGTGGGGGTTGGAGGCTGTGTAGTGGCTCATCCCCACTTTCACTCAATGCGGCCCGGGTTCAACCCCCCTGCGGAGCCTGTGTGGTCGTTCGTGAATTTTGTTGCCGATCCCTACCCGCTTGCATGTTTTCCGAGAATTTGGTTTCCTCCTCCATCTAAAATCGGAACTGTCTTCCTCCCATAAAGCCGTCTGGTCGTTCTGGATTTACTCGTTGTGTTGTAGCGCGAAGGCCGCTCCACAGAGGTGCCCTGGAGCACTTACGGGTGGGATTTGTTTTCGCACGTTATAAAAATTAAAATATTTTATTTATTTTGGCAGTGGACACATACACACATGCCACATGTTAAATTTTGTATATACATACGTATTCATACAGGAAACAAAGGGAGTCATTGCTATTTTGTGCCCCTTTCTTCAAGATCTCCCCTGATGTAGGAACTTATTCTTAACTTGCAAGATGTCAAGAAAGACTGAAAGTTGATGTCAAGATCTTCTTAGACAGATATAGAGGTTCGCTAATGTATAGGTATGGAGGGGTGGTTCAATAACTTAGTTTTAGTAAAAGGATGGGTAACAAATCTTTTCATTTTTGCGGTATAATATTGGTAGTGGGTTCAAACACCTAGCCGCAGCGTTCATACCAAACCAAAAGTGAGAACCCCCGCCCCAGGCATTATGTGCCTTTTCCCCTTTTTGACCCTGACACTTTTGGCATTGTTTACATGTGTATGGGTTCTGTATTTTTGAGAATGTTTTGATCAACTTCATAACTTTGTAGTAATGTTTTACAATGAAACGGAATCTTAATCAAATTACAGTATCGATCTGAATGACACGATCATCTATAAGTAATTAAGAAAGGTCATGCTGCAAATGAAGATGTGACCGCTAAATGACTGACAAAAGGTACTCAGTCCCTTTAAAGAAAAATAACTTGATCCTGTTCAGAAAATATAACTTATTTAATTACAAACTACCTCTAGGATTTTTCAATTCTCTAATTAAACTAGTCGCCTTACTCTCATTCAATTTCATAAACTTATGTAAAATAATTTCTTCTGCTATTGAACATTGTATATGTATCACTGATTTTTGTATATTCATTTGTCATTCTTACCATATTTATTGGTTGTAACCAAGAGGACAATCCAAGATGTCTCTTCATTCCTACAGCTACAGCAGCTCCAGAGACTCCCTAAGCAGCCACTCTCTCTACCTATCACCACACTCAGTTTCCACCTGGAGTACGCTAACTGTTCCCAGTGGATTGAAAAGTCACAATTTGTAGTATTTTGTTGCAGTTGATTATCTTTATCTTATTTTGGGGCTTATTGAGCCAAGCTATTTGATCTTTTGCGGTCACAACATGTATGTTATCATGTTTTCATGATCACATACATCCTCAGTTTATATCAAATTAAATAACCCACAGTTGATGTGCAAATTAGTGTGTCACGCATGCGCAGGGCCCGGAAGTTGCGTTTACATGTTATGCTTAAGTCGATACACTGTTCGTCACATCTGATTATTTGCCAGGGCACCAGGTGCAGACAGGGGTGTTTGTTAATGGGGGTGTGTGTGTTGAGTTTGTTGCTGCAAATCAGGGGCCTTACTTCAATAATTTGAATGTTCCGGCTCGCTTCGCTCGCCAGGTATACCCAAATTGTTTTCAACTCGGTTTTTTCGAAATTCTGAAGGGGGGGCTAGTCTCCGACAGCCACCACAACCACAAGCAGTCAATTCTCCAGCTAGGCAACAAAACGAACACAACAATGGGAGTGGGCCGCCCATAATCCCCCTCATATCGTTAATATTTTTGAGTGAGAAAAGTTGAACTCACTGTAATGCTAAAACACATCAGTATGAGTAGACAATGTTGGTTATGCTAAAAGAATCGCTCACTGCAAAGTGGTAACAGCAAAAAACGAGGACCGACGATGACGATAAAGGCTTAACACAGTCAAGGGACTGGATGAGTAGAGAGACCTATAATGGCATTTTGGCTCTTTGTTTCACTTGCACATTCAATGCATATTCAACTGACAGTTGGTACGACCTGTCCCACATATTCTGCGGCCATTTTGAAAGTAGTGAAAGATTTGTAACGTTTGGTTTAAGTTCAAATTATATTATTTTGCTAATGGATATTCATTGTCACCTTTATAAATTGTTTTAAAAGGTATTTATTATATTATTACATTCGACTCATTTCTACCTGATGTACTTAATATATTTTGTCTAGTTGGGATGCGACAAATAGAAATTGCAAAAAGAGATAGTAAATTGAAAACCACCAAATTTATCTTGTCCGTCTGTGATGCAAACATTGTTGAATCTACTTTTAGTAACAAACCATGGTATAAGTTTCATAAGGTTTTGTTTGGTTGAGTTGATGATGTTCTTCAATTTAAAACATGAAAATGTCATGTAAATTCATGCAAATATTTTTTTGTGGCCTTTCCATCAAAGTATGGAAATTGTCCATCCGTTACAAACTGATCAGGCTCATGTATGAATGGAATGTATGTATATGTATGTAAGATATCAACAACATGAGCTACTAAATTTAAAGGGACACTGATTGTCAGACTCACTCAACCCTAATACTCGCCCCATCAAATGTGAGATTTTGATACCTCTGAAAGTTTATCTCATTTATAGCCACTTATTTTTACTGAAAACAATTGGATCATCTCTGTTGGTGATAATTTCAGATCATACCTTTCAGCTATTGTTATTGTAAGCACTGTCTGGATTGGATTTCTCAGAAGAAAACATTTAACCATATTACCAGGTGTGGAAGTGTTGTGTCTGCTGGTCCATTAGTATGCATGTTTATATGTTGCAATCGTACATAATTCGACCTGAACATTTATCGCTTTCTACAGGCAGTTTAAGCTGCTGGGGATTTTCAATTTAATGGAAGTGATTTTTTAGAACAAATCAGACACTGTTATGTTATTCCTCACCAAATCAGTATAGTTGTTTTAATTATGGTGCTGAGTCTTCCCAATTCTTGAACTAATCTGATTAGAATCATTAAAACAGTGTTATTATATATTTATAGCATTTGTGCACAAGGCTCATTTGTTTGTGTTTAAAGGGTATTTCTGACCTTTGACATCCACGAGACATCATAACACATTCACCTGAAACTTTCAGTAAATATGATTAAGATATGTGGCCATGATTTAATGTGCAAACACACAATCACATTGATATTTACTTCCATTATGAGACAATAGTAGCTACACATATTGGATAATGCTCAATGGATCTTCATGTGCCCACACTAAGGCCAAAAAAAAATTGTTTGATTGTCCATAGATGACTTTTTAGAGTTGGGCCGGTCGGTCGGAAAAACTTTTTTTTTTTTAATGTCAATAGCAAACTATATTGAAACATGTTTGTTTGTATTAACCCTAACGCGAACGAGAGGCATTCAAAAGCATCGAATCCTTGGTACCGGTCGGAAAATTGCATCCCATTGCATCTCGGCCATCAACAACTATTTTTTGTCGCGAACATGACTCTCAATGCTTTTAAATGCATCTGGGACGTCTTCCCGGAAAATGACGCGATGCTTTTAAATGCATCTGGGACATCTTCCCGGAAAATGACGCGATGCTTTTCATTGCATCTCGGACAGTTTTCCCGCAGAAGATCGAAATTGGCGCAATGCTTTTCATTGCATCCGGGACGTCTTCCCGGAAAATGACGCGATGCTTTTAAATGCATCTGGGACATCTTCCCGGAAAATGACGCGATGCTTTTCATTGCATCTCGGACAGTTTGCCCGCAGAAGATCGAAATTGACGCAATGCTTTTCAATGCATCTCGGACGATTTGCCCGCAGAAGATCAAAATTGGCGCGATGCTTTTCATTGCATCTGGGACAGTTTGCCGCAGAAGATCGAAATTGGCGCAATGCTTTTCAATGCATCTCGGACGATTTGCCCGCAGAAGATCAAAATTGGCGCGATGCTTTTCATTGCATCTGGGAGAGTTTGCCCGCAGAAGATCGAACTTGGCGCAATGCTTCTAATTGCATCTCGGCCGTCTTCCCGGAAAATGACGCGATGCTTTTCATTGCATCTCGGACATCTTCGCGGAAAATGACGCGTTGCTTTTCATTGCATTTGGGCCGTTTACCGGCTAGTATTGCAAACAAAGTAGAGCAAGTCAGATTCATACAAAACCTATTTTGCATGAACCCAATTTGCTTCCTTTTTAAAAGTTCAACATGCCGTGGCCCTGCTTTTTACTTGCCGTGGCCCTGCCACGTTGATTTAAAAAAAAATACAAGTCCAGCCTGCCGTGGCCCTGCCACGTCGTTGTGATAAAAAGGCGAACAAACCGGCCAAAAATCGAGGGTAATTCTTTGCCAAGCCTTACAGCCTATGCATAGCACATTTTTTAGCAAAGAATTACCCTCAATTTTGGCCGGTTTGTTCGCTTTTTTTTATCACAACGACGTGGCAGGGCCACGGCAGGCTGGACTTGTATTTTTTTTAAAGAAATCAATGTGGCAGGGCCACGGCAAGTAAAAAGCAGGGCCACGGCAAGTAAAACTTTTATTTCTTTTTTACCATGGGGAAGAAAACTCCTCGTTACTCCTCGTGAGGATAAACAAACCCCAGGAATACCGCAATCACCAAGACTAAAACTAAGCCATGCGGGCCATAAAGGACCCAGGTCTTTGAAATAAAGACCTGCTAAATCCCTGCAGGCATCAAGAACCCCTGCCCACCCTAAACCTCCAACTAAAAATAAGCCCTGCGGGCCATAAGACCCAGGTCTTGGCAAGAAAGACCCGCTAAATCCTACGGCCATAAAGACCCGCGTCCTACTTTAAAGCTAAAAACACTTACCGGTAGCGGGATGCGGTTATATCTCGCCCAAACAAAGCAGGAGTCGCTAGTCAACGGAGCTAGGTGAGTAGCAGTTAGTGTATAATAAGAATCTGCGATCAAAACGGTAGCTAAAATGTGTGATCCAAAACCGTAGCATAATCATTTCCCAAACCGTTATGTCTTACAAACAACCAAAACTTGGCGTTTCATGGGGCACAGGGTTCCAATGCAACAGAAGCCAAGGATACTATGCACTAGGAGAATCATTGACCATTGAGTACCACCATACGTTACAGGGATGCAGAGGACAAGAAATGAGGTAATAGCTCAAGGACCCCTCCAGCATTTGCCATGATCAGGAAAACAATCGGTCATCACGTCGCTCGTAATCATCCGGGCACCGAACGAACGGTGCAGCATGTGGATCTGAGATTAGCAACGTGGGTTCCGAGGATCCTCTTGCTTGTGTTTCAAAGGGAGTTATAGGTGGTGTCCAGTCCTGATTTCATAGCTCAGACTTCAAGGTGGATTGAGATTAGCAAAAGTGGGTCCGAAGATCCTTTTGCTCTGGTGTTTCAAAGTGAGTGTCTTGCGTTCATCTGCATCTACGAGCAAACTGCAAAGGGGTAGTCGTAGGAAGTTTTCTTTAGCCGCAACTAAGGTACTCATTCCTACTTTCGCACGTAAACTACCCGTAGATCAGATGTTAGTTGAAAAAACCGTTAGTGGGTAGCCCCAGTTCCCATCTAAATGGCAAGAGGCGATCACCAGCGTTACAGCTGTGCCTCATTTCCCGGTCCTGCAACCGGTCCCCTGCAATTCTTGTTTTGCAACAGTACTTTCATTGCAATGGGGTTAGTATTTAGTCATGGTTACATCTTCACGCCGGCTTCCGTCAATTCCTTGTTTCAGAGGAGCATTGGCTCGTGCTTTGTAGTTAGCCTTAGATGGATTTTTACCACCCATATTAGGGCTGCATTCATCGCAACCCGACTCTCGAAAGCCTAAGACTAGCCGGCAACGACCGTCCGCAGGGACCAGCACGTGCATACCGCCACAAGGGGTCCCTCACTCACAGACAGCGGCCTTCCGTCACCGTAAGTCAACGGCGTCCTACGCTACATTTCCTTTTCCCTCACGCGCTTACTGGGGATTCAGCGCGGGCTTTTCCCGCGTCACTCGCCGCTTCTGAGGGATCCTGGTTAGTTTCTTTTCCTCTGCTTAAATTCACGGGTGATCTCGCTCGATCTGAGGTCAAGTCATAAAGACATGGAGAATGTTAGGTGTCGGTTTCTCTGCCGCGAACTGCCGCTCGGCACATGCCAGGAGCGCTTTTCAAGCCCGAGCGCCTCGGAACCATTCGGGTGGCACCTTACCTTCACCCCGTCCCAGAGCTTTCCAGGCGGTCCGTAGTGATTTACCGTCAGAACCTGGCCAATTTTCGCTGGTTCTGACTCACCCGGACCGTCCAGCCGCTACCTCTCGGCACGACACAGACAGGTTGTTGGATGAGGTGCCCGCTTCTAATTGGACTCCTTAAGGCATGGTGGGCGGTAATTTCCCCACCCCGGTAAATTTCCCGGGGCGGTAAATACCGGTATTTACCGGTAAATACCACCAGGCATATTTTGGCCAAAACGGGAAATACTGGGGAATACCGGGAAATCGCAAAAAGTACATTTCAAAAACTATTTTTTCTTTTAAAATATCATGAAACTTAAATAGCAAACACAGATAAGCACTTTCAGGCAATATATGACCCAGGGAGTGTGGTTGATGGTGTTTTCATTTTATCACTAACTTAGCTATTGGTCTTAGTCTTTTGATCTATTATCCTTGCACATTTCAATTTAATCCATCATTTCTCTCAACAATTATTTAATACATCAAAATTATATATAATGTTGTGGCTCAATAGCCACAGAAAAATATCACTAATTGGCCCGGGTAAAGAAATGAACTTTGCAAGCAGACATGTAGTTATATCACAATACAGGTGTTAAGATGCACAATTTAGAACTGCTGTATGCAGAACATCCTTCCCTGCATGTCAGCTTTATTCTAAATTCTATTCATTTCTTAATTTTATCTAGTGTAGTTGGTCTTTTTTCATTAGAACCAAAACACCTATATTATTGTCCAGGCCTTCATTTATAAAATAAGAGGAGAGCTAATAAGTCTCCTGCCCCCTATTCCATTTGGTTGCACAACAAGGGGCTCATTATTTGCATGTCATATAAAAACAGGCCTTTCAAGTAATGAGGAACTCAATTTATTGAACTCCTGAAAACTGTTGAGGAAAGCTGAGCTGTAGGAGCTCTGGAGCAATTGAGCTCCTCAGAAATGAGGTTCTGATTGTCAACATAATGTTAAGACCCACACCCAGGGTAGCCTCATCTGACTATACTTGTTGCTGGGGTTAGTGGAGTGAGTTGCATTTTACACACTTCAAACATACCCACACCACATATCCCCACAATATTTACAACTGTAAAATGTAGTTATTTGAGGTTAACCCCCATGAGGTCTTCAAATCGTACCTACATCCTATAGTATTCCAGGTATCGACCAGGTATTTCCCAGTATTTCCCGGTATTTCCCGGTATTTCCCGGTATTTCCCGGTATTTCCCACTATTTCCCGCCCTAGGTGGGAAATACTATATTTCTTCCGGTAATTGCACGCTCCGCGCTCCGCTTACCCGGGCGCGAGATTACGGATGCAGTTGCCATCAGTATCCCGCGTCTGCGTGTTACCACATCGCGCATAAAAATTTGTCGTATTTAGCGACCCTCATACGAACGGGGTCCGGGCCCTCCCCGTGGCCCGGAACGCTGTGCGTTCAAATACCAATGAACAATGTCATCGGTGCACGAGCCAAGCGTACCCCCACACGCCAAGGCTAGAACCTACCCGTGGGTAAGCATTAAGACCACTAGCAGGATCAACATTGTGGCCTACAATAATTCCCCGTTCCTCGCATCCAGGCGAGCGGGGCCGGGACCTGTCCACCACGTTAGAATTGGGCAGGTTTTTTTTCACCGGTATCCCCGCTATTATGTTCACCATGCAACAATAGTACGCCGAAAAACACAGCGATAGGACTCGCTCCAGTTAAGGATTCGGGTTTTTTTTCTGGCTTGTCCGTAAAGGGTTTAGCCGTTGACTTGCGTGTTCAACACACCTAAGCGTGGTTGCTTCGGCGTTGTCAACAATTCATGCCTTGTTGCGCCAGATCTCCGCAGCCTCACCTTGAATACGCCCTAATAAACTCCTCAAACGGACCAGCTCAGTTACATAATATATATAACCTTTAGCCCAGCCTGACTACCAGAGGAGTAACCCCTTTTATATATACGATTCTGGTTTTTTTACTCTGCTCATCTAATCTTTTGTACCAACCAATGTTAACGCTACTGAAAGCGTCCCTAGATCAAAATCAGATTTTCGCAATACGGCACCCGTCCATTTTTAGCTCTCTCCAGCGAGATCTGCTCCCCCTGTAAAACACCCATTAGTGAGGGCGGGCCAAATACATTCCGGGTTCTGCTGCCCAACAAAATGTTGGCCGCAAAAAGCAAAGTGCAACATTACCAGATCAGCCGCCCAACACATACTAGCAAGGGCCGAGCCGGCCTTGGATCAACCATAACCACTTACCGCTAAGACCAGGAAGCGGTCCGCTCTGGACTTAGTCACTTTTTCAACCAACATTGTAACTATTGGATCTAGGGTGATCTCTTGGTGAAGAGCAAGGAACCTGGTCATGTTCTCGTCTTACCGTAATTCGCTCTTGTGAATCTGTCATATCAGACACACCATCCCTCATATATATACGTTCCCTGGTTCCCGAGCCAGGCCCCAGTCACTACAGGCCCGCTTTGCCTGACCCTGCGCTGTTACATTTTTGTACACAACGAATGTAATGCTACCGAAAGCATCCCTAGATCAAAATCCAGATTTCGCATACGGCACACATCCATTTTTAGCTCTCTCCAGCGGAGAGCCGCTCCCGGTAAAATCACCCACTAGTGGGAAAACATCGGGTCTGCTGCCTAACAAAATGTTGGCGCAAAGTGCATTACCATATCAGCCGCCAAATACTAGCAAGGGCCGAGCCGGCCCTGGATCAAACCAGAACCACTTACCGCTAAAGACCAAGGAAGCGGTCCGCTCTGGACTTAGTCACTTTTTCACCCAACAGTGTACCTATTGGATCTAGGGTGATCTCTTGGTAAAGAGCAAGGAACCGGGTCATGTTCCCGTCTTACCGTAATTCACTGTCGTGAATCGGTCATATCAGACACACTATCCCTCTTATATATATACGTTCTGGTCCCGAGCCAGGCCCCAGTCACTACAGGCCCGCTTTCTGACCATCTGCGATGTTACATTTTTGTACAAAACCATGTACGACTACCGCAAGCATGACCCACTAGAACACACAAAATCCGCACTTCGACCACCACGGCCCCGTCCCAGTTTTAGCTCCTCTCCAGCGGAGAAGCCGCTCTAGTGGGAAAAAACGCCCCATCTGCCGCATAAAAAAAGGTTGGCGCAAAACCCCTGAGCCGCTCAGACCAAAAAAACAAGCCCCGGTTAGGCACCCGATAGGCCCGGGCGGGGAGACATATCCCTATAGTATACGTTCTGGTACCTGGCCGTTGGCGCCCAACATGGCACCTTCGTTTTACAGTGCAAGAAATGAACCAACTACGACCGGCTGGGTAGCGATCAGAAACCGGCGGCCGGGCATGTCTTATGCAAGTGATATGGGCCCCTCAATGCCATCTCCTAGGGGTTGCATTTGCGGAAACCGACACATGGCCGACAATTGGTCGGCAAGCCACGGGCAATTCCCTGCCGACAGTGGAGACTACCGCAAGGAGGCTGCCAGTTTGCGGTGTACAAAAATAGGGCCACGGCAGCGAAACTTCTTATCTAGGCCGGCCACGGCAGTGAACTTCACGTGGCAGGGCCACATCGGCAGCGAAACACTTCACCAAGGAGGACCACGGCAGCGGAAACTTTTCAAAAAGTACCGGGCCACGGCAGCGAACTTCACGTGGCAGGGCCACGGCAGCGAAACACTTCACCAAGTAGGGTCATGGCAGCGAAACTTTTCACGTGGCCAGGCCACGGCAGCGAAACGTTGAAAAAGAAAAAAAAAGCTACTTCTCGACTTGCATTCTCTAAAGTAGCCGGGCCACGGCAGGTGAAAGTATAAACAAGGCCTATAGAGAACAAAACACATGCCCTATCACGGACAAAGGCAAATTCCGACTAAAACATTCATGAATCTTTTCCCCTCAATTTTGACATCGCTTTTTGCATTCGCTAACGCAGGCGGGCCACGGCAGGTGAAAGTATAGACAAGGCCTATAGCGAACAAAACATATGCCCTAACATAGAACGAGGCAAATCGCTACTAAAACATTCATGAATGTTTTCCCCTCAATTTTGGTTTAACATGGCCTATAGTGAATGATACGCATGTCCTGATCCGGGAAAAAGTGTCATGTTCAACGTTTCCCCAAAAAAGTTAATTGCAAAACATCTGCGTGGTATGTTTCATTGTTTTAACTGATTTTTTGTTTTGTTTTTTGCGTGCATTGCTTTAACTTTTCTTGTTTCTTTAGTAAATTTGTACGTGTAGTTTACTGATCATGAGAAAAATATTCTAAACAAGTTCCAAAAAAATGATCAGAAAAGCCACATAGTTTCGTGCCGTGGCCAATGTGCCATGGAATACAAACATTAGACATTTAAATTTTTTCCTACTTTTATCTTTATCCGTTTACGGATAAGTGGTTCACTTTTAAACCACAATCTTATGTCTCTTGACTGGGGCATGGATTGTTCACTATAGGTTTTTTTGTGTGTTTGTTTTTTTAACAATAAGAAAGGTTGAAAAGGTTATGTCCAAAAACAGTGTGCTGTAGTTTCTTTTGTTATCTGATATTTTACTTGCATGAATTTACTTCTTCTTGTTTCTTGAGTCAATTTGTGCTTGTGGCTTACTGATCATGAAAAAAGTCCTAAACAAACAAAAGTGCCAAAAAAGTTCAAAAAAGGCATTCATATAAGCCACTTGTTTCGTGGCAGTGCCAAAGTCATAAAACCAAACACTAAAACTTAGAAATTTTTTTTCCTAAATGTCTCTACCCGTTTACGGATAATGTGGTTCACGTATACCGGTACAAGCGGCCATATAATTCCTATATTTCCTTTATTTTTGACCCTCTCACACCTATAAACCTATAAAGTCCAATCCCTATATTTCCCACTATTTTTTTCTCCAATAAATTAGATTGATGTTTTTGACTGTTTTTTTTTTCAAAAATTGATCAACTATTACCATTCAGAGTCAGGGGCAACTCGTCTTTATTGGAACAGACGGGTTGTATTTAATTTAGGAATTTTGTACAATGTTGTAATAGTTATAGTAGCATGTATTAGGGTTTCTTAGTATGTGACGGTGTGGCATTTTGTTGGCTTTTTTGCTACAATTGGAATTTTTGGTCTTAAAATGGTAGATAATGGCCCCAGATCAAAATCAATGTTACCAATTTTTTATCCCTTCCGTTTGGCGTTCATCTTGGATTTCAAAATGGCTGCCATTTTCAACATATTGCCCTATAACTGGACTTCTGAGCAACATAAGTAAGGTTTTCAAAATTGGTGGCAATACCCATGTTGTTGATGTCACGTGAACACAAAATATCAATTCAGAAAAGTCTGCAGATTGTTTCATTCAGGCGGACATCTTGAATTTCAAAATGGCGCCATTTTTCACAACATATTTATCATTATCTGATCTGAGCAATATAGAAAGGCTCGAGTTGGCGGCAATACCATGTTTGTGATGGTCACGGAACACAAATATTACATCCGAAAAGGCACACCGATTATTTCCTTCCGGTGGCCATCTGAATTTTCAAAATGGCCGCCATTTTTAATATGTACTTCGCCCAATATCTGGATTTCTGAGCAACATTAAAAGGGCTCCATTTGGGGCAAACCCATTTTGTGATGCCAAGGAAATGTTTATTACATTCAGAAAGTGGTAGATTGTTTCTTTCATGTGGCCATCTTGAATTTCAGAATGGCCGCCATTTTTTAATATATACTTCGTCCAATATTTGGACTTCTGAGCAACATAAAAGGATCCATTGGTAGTAATGCCCATGTTTGTGATTTTATTGATGTTGAAATGTTGTGGCAGAGTTCACCGTGGAAAGCCAAGGCTAAGGTACATCCTCAACAGAAAAGGCTGCTGGAGACTTGGCGAATCCCAGCTACTTAAAACACACCTATTTGCCAACATTAGCTTTCCCTGTTTTCTTCCTTCCTTCTTGGCGCCTAGTCCCTTGGGCAAGTTGGAGCTTTAGAAGTTCTTGTATTATTATTATTATTAGTATTATTGTATGATGATTATTATTTTAGTATTACATTTAGCTAATTGACAAGCTGAACTGTTTACAACGTAAAAAATTTTGTGCTTCCTGAGTCTGTGCTTACTGAGTCAACATTGGTCTTACCAATTCGATGAGGGCGGTCCCTTAAAAGCCTACTGGAAGGTCCAACCCTGATATTTACAAAAGTGCATGGACAAACTTTCTTCGAACGTAATGCTCTTTCATAATAAACAACATACAACCGTCCAGACACTATCAACAACAGTCAAGAAAGAAAGAACTGGTATATGAAGCACACTGTATGATATTGATGTCAACTGATGCAAGAACACCGATTGTGCACAGCGAGCCTATACTACAGGAGAGCATCAGTGATTATGACACTATTAGAGCATCCGCTATGGAAAGAATAAGAAACTCCAGCTGACAGGAGTGTGGGGTTCTTTTCTCATCAAAGGCTCTCAAGTCACGTGCCAGCCTTGTCAACTGTAATGAGCGCATCTGAAGCCTTTACACTGATGGGTTAATCCTGCAACAACAGTAATTTGCTGCTATAATCCAGATGAAACTGTCTCTCGTTTTACCCATGGAATGTCCAATGCCACCGGTGCAGTTCCCGCCCATCTGCTGTCTCCCTGGAGATTGCGGTGCTCAACTTGGGCCTGGGGAAGCGCTGTTCGCGTGCAGATGCGGGTCCAGCAGAGGTGGGGTGGGCGTGAGGGAATTCGTTTGAACGGATTTAGCCGTGTGCCCACTGGCGCAAACACATCCAAAATCAAGCAAGTAGACTGGGGACACAGGCCTATTGTATTGTATTGTGTTTCCATCTTACTATACCTGATTGATAGATAAAATCTCTCAACCTCAATGTTTTTACTGTGCAAACAAGTTCAATCTATACAACATTGACTAGCTTTGACTGATTAACCACAGTTTGTCAAAAAAAAATCAACGGCTCAAGATTCGCCAGGTGTGTACACAGATTGATCTCTAAAGAACCATATGTAAACCGTGATCCTCTAAGAACCATATGGAAACGGTGACCTAATTGGTTTAAAACTATAAAATGTTACATGTCGGGTGCCAAATAAGGTGCTTTGCAGCTATTGATCATCAAAATAATTCACAAAAATCACCAGCCAAACCTCAAACAGGGTGTACACAGATTAACCTATATGAGCCTATGTGAGCTGTAACCCAGATTTGTAAACCATCTGTCAAAGACCAATTTCCCTAAATTACCAACAAAAAGTGCTCAAAAGAACCACTGGCTAATGGACTTGGGATGTACACAGATAAACCTTTAATGCCCCATGTGACCACTTGTCCATTTTGAGAAAACTTTCAAATGCACCTTCCTTGGTAATGATAAATAGGTGTACAATGGATTTAAGCACTGAAATGACAGTTGTTACAAAAAGTAAAGGTCGTTCAAATGACACTGCAACTGCGTTGGCAGTAAGTTCCGTGCTCGAATTATCTCTGTCCAGATACGATTGCGGTACTGCAACCGATTGAAATTTATTTTAACTGCAGCTGCAGCAGGTTACGTTGAGTTTCTGCAGCAAGGGATCGGATGTCGGCACTGCACTACTGCACAGTGCAGCGAGGTATGAACGAACTTAAGTGTTGATAATATAGAAGGAAATAACAAAGGCTATTACAACTTCTAAAATACAGAACCATATTTGTGTGCCAGATGATAGCAGGAACGTACGTGCACAATTTTCCAATGGAAGTGTGAGGGCTCCAATATATCTCAAAAATGAATAAATTAAAAACAAACTTTAGAAAACTTAATGCAACTTTTTCCAAACAAAAAACAACATATAACACCTAGACTCTTTAATGTATGGATTTTGGATCCAAGGTAAAAATAAGGTCAAACTTAAATGCACCTGACATATAAGAGTCATACTTGAAATAATTAGACTTCAGGAAACCTGGATTCCTGCAAGTAGGAATGGGTTCACAATTCACATTCAGAAAGCATTTCTCACTTTTCCTCCATTTAATTAATTACCACAAACATGGGAGTCTCATAGAGTCAATACAGCAGAGATAGCTCAATGTTTGCACATATCTTATAATTGAATTAAAAATGCTGTTGTGATACAAGGGAAGGCACCCCGGTCAAGTAAAATACATACAAATTCCTATATTTCCCTTAATTTCTTGTTTCCCCCTATATTTTCCCTATATCTTGTTCTTGCCTATATTTAGCCCTATATTTTGCAAGGGTCCATTGTAGCCTGCTTATATTTTAGTAACCTTAATTGACTGAACCACTAACATTTATAAATATGGCCCAATATCCAAGTTTGGTGCAACCTCAGCCCAATCTGTAGTGCATCACAAGTACCACCCGGTAGCCATCAAAACATCGTAGAAAACCTGCCCCAAGTTCTATGGTAGGTCTTTCCCTGGTGCAAAGAGGAGATAATGAAAGCCAAAATAATATTTTTATTTAGTAAAGTGAGTAATTGCGACCTACTTTTGAACATGCCAAAGTAAATTGAACGAAAAATTTGAGCAAGGGGTTCGAAGTAACATCTAAAAGAGAAACTAAAAATGAGAACGGGTTCGCCTACTATCTAAAAAACAACGGAAATGAAATACCTTCGAAAATAAAAGTTACATATGTGACGTGGCGAGTAGAATCACACATCTTCTAAATTCTATGTCAATTTCGTCGACTCGCGTGTTGATTGTGATACCTAAAGGTCAAACGAAAACCAAAATCAATGTTCGAGAATTTTTATCTGTTGAGGTTTTAAAATCTTAGGCTCTTACAGATAAAGCAGTCCCTTTTCTTGCACAGGCTTACTCCACGCTTCACCACCAAACTTGGCAGAATTTGATATCCAATGTCAGACAAGATCTTGTGCGGTCTAAGCAGTATCTGCAGCAGGTAGCCTTAACCTTTGCCCTGGTTTCTCACCAATCTGTGAGAACTTGCTTTGGATTTATAGGTCCAGGAGGTTGGATCCTATTGAATGTGGTACCCTGTACGAACCGGCTATCAGTCCAATGGCTATTCTAGGGTGAATTTTGAATGGCGAGGGCATGGACTCCTTATTGTTTCTCTACGGGGTGCGGGATCGTCTGAATTAGAACGATCAACAGCATTTGGCTTGCACTTAAAGCATATCCAGGCGTTTACGCGGCTATGCACCAGGAAAAATAAAATTGAGTCCACCATTCTAGATTCTTTTCTTGATACCGAGTGATATGCACGTAGTTGATCACTTCTGTCTACACCTGCGAAGTTCTGTGTGTATCCAAAGACCGGGGGTGGGGCTTTGATTTCATTGGTTCTCCTAGGTTCTACGACATCTATACTAAAATTTTCTTCTGATTGTTTGTCTGGCGTCACGGAAAGCATGTTAGAAGGAGGATAGGACTGTCAGATGCTACTGTCTTTCCATACGGTAATGGTCAGATCGTTGTTTTGCCTTGAGTAGAATGTTTCCCCTCTCAGTCTTTGACTAGGTGGGGATTTTGGGGCTTTTCTTTTTTAAGGTTTAGGCAACCCTTTCGAAGCCCACTTGATGGCACCCGTAAGGTATGTTTCCTTGTTGAGGAGATCCTTGCACAATGCCACGGAGGTATAGAATCTATCCGTAAAAGGATAGGTGCCCCTCTTTGTATTGAGTGATCGCTACCTCTTTAGGAATGCTCAAACTTTGTGTGTGTGTGCAGGCTTTTTGATAAGCTGGTCGTGAAATTGCATATGTAACGGAGGCAGACATTGCCATAGCATATATTTTGAAACTGCCTTGTAGGCGTGAGTGGATGAAAACTTGTGAACTCCCGCTTTGAAACCCTTGAAACCGTATCATGGCTTCATCTATTGCCAGTTCTCCGCGCAATGGTATTGTTTGCCGGCAATTTTCTAGACAGGTCCCACACAAACTTTAAGGGCCAATATGGCCATAGCACGATTTGATCTACTTTTTCTTTTTATCCTTGGGCTGAGGCATCGGGCAAACGTTTCCAGTCATCTGCGCTAGGAAAACATTTAGCACTTGGATATTTGCTCATACGTTTCCTCTTCATTTCTACAGATCAATTCATTTCTGAAGCCGGGTGGCTGACCAATAGGTCCGGATATTTATAAGCTTATTAGGCCCATGATCATGAGTATGACAACCAAGCTCTAAATCTCTGACGGAGTTGGTTTGATGGGATATTTGGGGTAATTATATCATGATCTCCGTTAGCTTCATAGATTACGTGATGTGAAATTTATGATCAAAATGAACAGAATGATCGGAAAGAATTGTAGAAATAATCTAAGTGGAGTCATTGTGCTATGTCTGTAAATGCAGGACCTAAGGGTTCTGGTGGTCTAACTCACGAGTATGGTTTTGGTCATAGTTCGCGACCACCCGTCTTCATCGTCTGGATGCTGGTCGTTTCGATTTTCAGGGCCTCTACCGGGTCATTATCTGAGTTTGGTCCAATCAAATACATTCTTCTTTTTGGGTTGTGCGGCCGACTGCCTACGGCGACGTGCCGCCTGCTGCCTAGGGCGTGCGGCAGGCGGGCGTGCGGCCGGCCGCTTATCTTCATCATATGAAGCTAGTGCCTGGTCATTAGCACGAATTACGCATCCAGAACGTCTACTAGCTCTGTTGAGTCATCGCTATCCAAACATCACTATGGGTACTTTCACTTTGGGCACGTCACTGAACGTTCACGGTCACTACCTATGTCACTGCTCTCGTATTGACGTGTGGTTGGGGAATCTTCGGAAACTACTAAAACGTGTGTAATGGAAGTGACTAAGGCCATATAATTTTCGGCTGATTAGAGCTTGCCTTAGTGTTTTTCGGTCTAAACTACTTGGGCGGCTTGTGTTCTAGCAGGAGACCGTGCGGTATGACTAAACTCGGCCGTGCATGGGGGTGATTGGCCACTGGCACATGCTCTACTCGGAGATGAGTGGTCTCACACACTAGGAATCGGCCTTGGCTGTGGTGATTGGTCACTGGCAAGTGCTCTACTCGTGGACTTAGCGGTCGGACGTGCTCTACTCGGAGACTGAGCGGTCTTACTAGAAATCGGGCCTTTGCCTGTGGTGATTGGCCTTTGGCATGGGCCCTACTCGGAGACTTAGCGGTCTGCCGTGGTCTACTCGGAGACTCTGCGGTCTTACTAGGAATCGGCCTTGCCTGTGGTGCGTGGCCATTGGCACGGCCTATCGAAGATCTTGTCCTGTTACGGACCCTGACTTGTATACAGCCTTCGATTCTGTCATTTTTGGGCTAATGCTAAGTTTCTTAATCTTTTGCTTGAGGACGTGTCCTCAACGTCAGATGGGAACGGTCAGTGCCTGTGCCTGAGGGCTTTGCGATTGGCTTACGCAGGTGACAGGCTTGTTTCTTGGCTCCGTTTTTGGCTTACTATCCAGTAGTAACCTATATGGACTGAGGACGACTTGATCGATGCTTGTTTTCTTTAAATCTCGCCGAAAACAACTAAAGTGGCTCAATTATGTCAAGTTGTAATCACGAATCATGCTTCATAGGAATAGAAGATTGTGCATCAATTTGGATATGTTCAATCATAACGTCTTTCACGTGAACTTAATTTTCGCTGAGCTGATGTGTAACACTGTAGCAATTGGAAACTGTAACAGGAAGTTGTGACTAGGAAAACGGTTCGATAAACGTTACCTTGAACACTTATACAGCGGCGTGAAATGCTGTTGACTAAACCCGGTAAAGTGGTGTAAATTCACAGACAGTCAATTCAGCCAGACAGCAATATTATTAGTTT
This sequence comes from Ophioderma brevispina, assembly GCA_023653785.1. NCBI lineage: Eukaryota > Metazoa > Echinodermata > Ophiuroidea > Amphilepidida > Ophiodermatidae > Ophioderma > Ophioderma brevispina. The sequence goes on from JAMKCH010012619.1 coordinate 56,658, forward strand.
TCTTACTTTGTTAAACTGACTGGAATTGATGATCTGACTTAAAAGTTTAAACGTTTATAGATCTACAGTTAGGGAAAACAATTTCAGTTTCTATGTATTAGCTATTAATGTTTAAAATACATTAAAACAAAGTCTATTACTATAAGCGCATGTTTTGTTGTCCAAGGCGGTGTGCAGCTCAATTTCCAAGATGATAACATCATGTTACATGAAGCACGAATATAATCACGGGCCAGGAATCGTGATGTTTGGGCCATATGTGTAGCTGTGTGTGTGGGTGTGGAGGGGTGTTATCGATTTTTGATTATTTACATCTTCTCTGGTTTTACCAGTCCAGACGTTAGACTATCTTCCTGGTTCGATTAAATGCTATGATATTAGTAGCTTTGCATTGTGGAATTGATTTTGATTTAGATTACCCATTTGATTTTTCTTAATTGTTTTTTTTTTTCAGATTGAGCCCTGTGATTTAATGTACATTATTTTGATTGGCTATCTCTACGGTTATGGTCGGGCGTGGGCCGCACCGGGAACCCTGGTAGGGTTTGGGACGCTTATTTAATTTAAGGGGTTAAAGAACTTTATTTGGTTTTGTTCTGTTTTTCTGTCTTTTGATCCGATGGTGCGGGAATGGTAGGTGTGATGTTTTTTGTTTTGTTTGAATTGTTGCATATGGCTTGTTGGGTGATTTTGAATGTCTTTGGACAGATTTTGAAATTATTTGTTGTGGAGGAATTCGGACCCCCTTTTGAAGGCGATGGTCAATCTACCCGTCTCAACTGTCTAATAAAACTAATCATGAAGCATCACTTTGGGAGTGTAAATCGGGGTTGACCTGTTGAAAATAATGTAACGAAGGACTTGCTCTTTTGACCTCTGAATATTAAATGTTAACAGATGAGATAGCCTACAATTGTAGTCCAAATCGCGTCTTTTCATCTTCATTTTATGCATATTCGTGATTTAAAGTGGACGTCTCGTATCTATCCAGGCCACCCGCTAAATTATCTTCCTATTACAATTTATAATCTGCTTTGGTGATATTTCCGAATATGAGATGATTTGAAAGCTTTGTGCATGACATGAATTCCTATCACACCCATTCAAACTTCGTTCAAATTTCTTGACCATGGTCCAGGCCCCGCCCTG